>LOND01028640.1:0-15724 GCA_014220965.1 Paragonimus kellicotti | reverse complement strand
ATTTCACACTGGAAATATTCTGGGTATGGACAGTATGTAGCTAACTGTTATGGCTCCCGGCCTTTAACGTATTCAAACAGATGGTGTTAACTGGACAACACGGAAAATTGATGTGGAAGTCAAAAAACGTTAGAGCTAGCCATGGAAATTTGTTGATGTGGTGTACTATTATAGCTCTACCGAGACATATTCGATCTGTAGGCGAATCTGTTCAGTTCAATTTGGTCAATTGTCCCCATACGTTATGGTTATCATGGGAAGATAACAGATCATGCATCAGGCCGCCTTGCACCTAGCAGTACATTGGACGATATATAACATGGATGAGTACGAGGAAGTTTGAGTGCGTACACTGAGCACTACTTCTCTCACTACTTAGGAAGCTCAGACAATATGGTCGTTCGTCTTGTACGTGGATAGATGTCTGATACCGGGATAAATGTCCAACTGAATATGCTGACCGACTGGATACCGTGTGAAAATGGGTGTTTTGTTCATGGTGATCGAATTGAACACAACACGTGTCAGTCTCCGTGATAAGCTACGCTTATCACCAGCAACATTTTGCTACGCCACTCACCATGGTATGCAGTCGTGTCCGACAGTGTTTCTAATCGGCCGTGGGAGTAGTCACCAGTTATCTAGTTTGACCAAAAGCATCTCCCAACTATCTTAGATAGTTTAAAACGCTGAGTTCCCTTAATCCATTTAGTCAAAACAGAGAGAAGACATATCGCGAGATGTTAACATTTCGATTTACTCTCATCAGTCGCAAACGTAAAACCAGCAATTTTATACAAACTGCGTATAGCAACAACAATTGAACGAACCAACCACATAGTTCTGACCTTTCACGCGCTAATAGTGCAATCAATTCCACGGCAAGGAGATTGATTGCGTCAGCGCCTTCTGTGCACACAAAACTGGCCGATGTTTTTTTGATTAGCATTGCCTCGCTAATCGCTAACAGTTTCGGGTTGCAATTATGTAACAATATCTTGAACGACTTGACAGGGTCAACTAGGTGACCGGTTGCTAAGATGGTTTTGGCGATCGATGAGGCCGGGGTCTTCGAGCTTGTTACAGACAGCAGGTCATTTTTTGAGATCGCAGTTGATAACCACTTAGGAATGTGCTCCGCCATACGCTGATGCAAGCGCCGATCTGTTCTGCCTATGTAGACGTCATTGCAACTGCAATTGAACTGGTATATTACGTGGGAGACAGACTGATCGGTTGAGTGTGTATCACCGCTATGAAGAGCCAAATCCCTAGTGCTTAGCAGGACGCGCAGTTGGGCAGCTGGGGGCAAGGGCGATGCAACGTCGATATCAATTTGTGACTAATGTTGTTGGTCAGGTGGTCACCGTTGATTCAGATTAGCAGAAATCTGTTCTTTTTCTGCGCACTGCAGCTACCACATTTGGTTCTTTCATCTTATTGTGATATCTCCACAAACTTTTTCAAGATAACCGTTATCCACCAGCGGTTTTTTTTAATAAGCTTCTTCGTCTTCCGAATCTCGCATCTGCAGTGCAAATCACTTCTGGCTCTGCTGTAAAATAAAACGTTTTCACTAACCCTCGTTTATAAGCAATAGGTGCGAAACTGGAGAACTGCAAATATTGTCTGGTTATAAGAATGTCTAAGAACGGCAAGCAATTATTAACCTCCACCTCATAAGATACAGAGAGGTTTGGGTGGACGGAGTTCAAATAGTTATAAAATGAAGTAAAAGCACATTTATCAGTTTTGTGTGCACAGAAGGTGCTGACGCAATCAATCTCTTTGCTGTGGAATGGATTGCACTATTAGTGTGAAAGGTCAGAACTATGTATTTGGTTCGAATTTATTGTCTAATAAGTTTGTGTAAAATTTGTTGGTTTTACGTTGGCGACTGATGAGAGTAACATCTCGCGATATATATCTCAGATAACCTGGGTGGTTTGAGTTCTCCCAATACATGATCACACTGTCACTTGACCACACTGTCAACTCTTCCGATCAGAAATAAACCGGGTGACAGGCGATTTACCGCAGTATGGTCAATGCGAATCCAATAGAACAAATAGTCTTTGTATGACAGACACAGCAGTGCAGTGGGACGTCATCTCCATTCAGATCGAAGTGGTTTGGGAAAGTTGTTAAACACATATTAATGAAACTTTGAAACTGTTACGGATACACCACAAACCACAACAGAGGGAATACATTATCGGGAACTTACCGGAGCCCCGCTAATCTCATGATAAAGCGACAACAGTGACAGACGCTCTTCGTTCTTCCGCAAGCGAGCATTGATGTTGGTGAGCAAATCATTTAACCCTGTGGCAAAACGATGTACCGCCACGTGGTCTGGATGTGAGACTGGCGTAAATTTGGCGATTCCTGTATACAACGAAAAACAATGGCCAAGGCAAGCGGAACGACGTAAAAGCATATGTATGAAAATTGGATAAAGCAAGACAAACAGTGATGGACAACCGAGATGATTGGATAATAGAGTAGAACTAGAAGAAAACGACCTCACAAAAACACCATAAAACAGTGTCACTTACCGTCCATAAGGAGAGCGATTGATGGCAAGCGCTGAATCGGTCGAACGAGCAGTGCAGCTAGGCTCTGTCGTCCAGATTCCTTGCGTCGTTCGACTTGTCGCATGAAGGCCAGGAATCGAGGAAACTGTTCACCGAGATGCTGCATGTGCGGGGGACTGTAGAACTGCATATAGTTCCCGTAGGCCTACAGTAGACATAGAAAAAAAAACAACGCGTGAGCCAGATGAATCGATGGAGCACATAAATGGGGATTCGAAGATTGCGAACATTAAACGGGTTTGCTGTACAACATGCTTAAATAACAATGCGAATTTAAGGTTCGTTTACAAGTAGATCGTCCATGCAATTAGGACAAGCTCATGTCTAAAAGCTTCTGAAACGGTCCGTTCGCAATTTTCAGTTATATATATATATATATATATATATATATACCAACGAAGGAGCATGTACAAAGCTTAAGTGTCACAACAAACAGAAGACAACAAATAAAACAGCGATGAAAGGTTCCACAACACGTAAGCCATTTCTGACTGGATGTTCGGTAACCAAACAGTATCCTCCTACAGACACAAGTCAGAAAGGTGATAGCAATTTAGGGAAACATGTCCCGAAATTTGACCTTCAACTCAGGTCAAACGATGCTTACCACATTGTCATCTTGCAGGCGTTTCTGACAAACGGACGTTCTAAGTTGATGTCCCTTCTTGGGAAGATTACGCGAACAATTACAAATACAAAGGAATGCACGATAAAGAGAACTTGATGTCACTGTGACAACACCAAACACAAATTATTGCTGTATAGTGTATCTTTCGAGCACGTTTCGGTGCATATTATCAAGCAAATTCAGTTTGGAGGATCATACACAGCATCGTAAGCAATAAACATCGTCAACGTCCACATAAATACCTCAGTAGTTCATTTGGATGCTCAAGTGCAACACGACTCTCGGAGGTATCAGACTAGAAAACAAGACAGATGGAAGATTGGATTTCATCAACCCTTTTTGAACCCAACGATTCAACTTCAAGGTGCATAAACCTTGTAGATGAATAGCCGAGTTAGAAATAACATTCATAAGATACTCTTAAAACAACATCACCACGAGTTTCACTGTTTCGCTTCATCAACCGTCCTTATCCCCCACACGATTCAGTTGCACAACGGTAATACGCAAGTCGACATGTTTCATGAGACCCTCTAATCACAGACTGTGCGAACTATGACAGCCACAACCCGAAGAATAATGAATAAAATGTTTTGATAGCCGATTTAATTGTTCTAGAAACGGTCATCATTGTTCATCACACAACTTGCGCCAATTAGCTGAGACACTGGCAAAATGATAGCGGCTGATTAATTCACATTCTTGCTACAAGATTAACCGTTCAAGTCTGCTCGACTTTGACCAAATAACCGATGTGATCTTTGTTTCCAAGTAGTCATTTCCTAATCCGATTGAGGCTTAAATTTCGATAACACTTCATGTTCACGAATGTCGATGAAATAAGGAAGGGAATCGAGACATTCCACTGAAGAACTATACTTTTCGGCTGTGATGTAACACTGTTTTCACGTTCCGTGTATATACGGTTCCCCGACGTCTCGAGAAGCGCTTGTGAGTGCTCCAGTCGACGAGACCCACCTTAACCCGCAAAAGATGGCCTTTTGTTTTATTTCCCGTATTACAACCGCCATTCCTGCAGCCTCCTAAGTAAACTAATCAGTGAACTTCGTCCATACCTTCACAAGTACAACTAGTTCTGAATGGTCACAGCAGTTATGAGGAACCACTTTGCATTTTGGAGCTGAAAAAAGCACACCTGAAGGTACTTGGTGAAATGCTAAGTATTTAGTAATGTCACTCATATCGCCTAAAACTTAGGAAAATGATATCCTATCGTCAGCATATGCAAGATGTTTCAAGGCATTCTACCAATCCGCTGACAGATAGCTTGAATTATGTATTTGGAAATCCGCCCCGGCAAAAGTTCAAACAGGGTAATCAATCTCAGTATGTCAGATGAGAATACATCGCCAATTCTTCTCTACATATTTCAGGGGGACTGACGAAGTCCAATATCATGTAAATCTGACTACTCGATTGTTCGTAAAAACTGACAAGAACTGATGTTAAACAATGGTAGGTTGCTGATCACCAACAGTTCCCTAGCTAACGATCGTCAGTTTAACGTTAGAGAATGCACGGTTAAGTGTTACGAGCCAATGAAACCGAATGTACATATGTCTTCTTAATAGTAGGGAAAATGTATCACGCATATATGCAAATGAAAAGCAATCTAGGCAGGGGTGGGCGTAAACAACTCCCTTGCAAAGCGGTGTCGGCTGTTTACCTTGTCCATCTCGTCCAGTAGTTCTGTGCGTAATACATCACCCAAACGACTCTCGGAAAGTGACCAACTGGCTTCCAGTTGGTTCAGTTGAGGTTGCAATCGTTCATGAAGCTCCACAATCGGACCCAGCTTTCCAAAAATGTAGTCTGCTTCCTGCCGCGGAAGAATCGCGCCACCGGACTGTTCCTCTTCTATGACTTGCTAGATCACGGAAAGAAAACATACAAAAATCATTAAATTTGTCACATTTTGGGATGTATAACCAGCGGTGACAACAAACCTGAATAGCATCACTGCCAATGGTTCGGACATCCAATGTCTCTGTCTACAGACATGAAGTCTCAATTTGATGTACAAATTAAAGAACTCAAGTTCAACAGACAAACGATAAAATGTACGCTGTGCGAACATCTGTCTACTGAATAGGTCAGATATAGACACACACAAAATGCAGGTAAACATGAGATCAGATAATAAAAAGCATAATCATTTACGTGTCCAAACACAGTAGTCCGCCAATAAGGAATATATTCGGAAAGCAATATAATCATTTGTTAAGGGAAGGTAAGACAGAGCACTGTCATATTTTAACATTGTCCGTTGAAGGATTTGGAAGAACGACCGTTAAGTACCTTACATTTTCTATCGAACCTTTTCTCACAGAGGCAGATGCTGTAATGAAGTGGTCCATATGAAGAGAGAGGAATACTGTATAATGAGCGCGCAATCCTGAAGCATGAGAGCCAAAAATATAATAGTACACAGTTGGGAGCATCTGCTTTCCGTATTAGTCTGTCACAAGAAAACGAAGCTAAAGAGTGCATACGAAAATGTCCCCACAAGTCACTTGCGCTGGATTCCCTTTGTTTCCACCCGCACACTATCGCATACATATCTACTGAAAACTCGAAGGACTGACTGGAAGACGAGTGAACAGAGACCTTTGTGGTCCAGCCAGTCAATGCCGGTTAGTCAGATAGTATGCTCTATCTGCCGTTTGAAGCAGGATGGATAGGCGAAAATATGCCGCTGTCAAACCCTCCCCCTTCCCCTACCCCGATGACTCCGCCAGCACAAATTTAGAGCAGACAATGCTCACTCGAGTGTCAGTAACACGACGATCAATCTGAGACGCGCTTAGGGACGCAAGACGCTGTGTTGGAACATGGAATGTGCGCACGCTGCTGGATCGATGCAGCGCAACAGGACGGCCAGAACGGCGCACTGCACTGATCGCGATGGAACTGCGTCGTTATGGAATCGACATAGCAGCCTTGAGCGAGACAAGGCTTGCGGACCAAGGTAAGTTGCGGGAAGCAGGTGCTGGGTACACCTTCTACTGGATAGGTTACCCGGCAGACGGTGCTCGGGAGCATGGTGTCTGTTTCGCAGTCGCTGATCACATCAATGCTTTGATGATAGGCGAACCGCACGGCATCAGCCCTCGAATGCTGCTACACGTCTGCGACTCGATCCTGTTTACGTTCCAACCATGTGTCACACCGATGATACAAAGGACCAGTTCTATGATCAGCTGTCTGTCACAATCCGGTTTGACACCAGTGAGTGACCGACTGTTTGTTCTGAGTGAACTTAACGCGTTTCGGGCGCAATCCACGAGCCTGGTTGAGAGTTTTCTAACTACACAATAGTAACACAGTCAGTGAGAACGGTGATCGTCTGCTCCACCTGTGTGCTACTCACGAGCTGGCTATCACGAACACCCGATTCCAGCTGGATGCGAGCGACATCACGACGTGGACCCATCCACGAAGTGGTCATCACCATTTGCTTGACTACGTGATTGTGCGGCAGCGCGACATTAGTGAAGTGCGTATCACGCAGATCATAGGCTGGTCAGGACCAAATTGTTTATCCATGTTTGTAAGCCTGTTTATTGTAGATCTTCCGGACAACGGCAGAAGTTGGATGTCAAACGACTGGAGAACTGTGAGACGAAGACTGCTTTTCAACGTGCAGTTGCCGCTCGTGTAACCTTACCCCCAAGGGTATGTGGCAACAGCTCAAGGAACGGATCACGACGGCAGCCACCGAGACGATCGGTCTCAAACGCCAGAAACGTCCGGACTGGTTCGACGACAACAACGCGGCTATTTCCAATTTGGTACGAGAGAAGAATGCGGCGTTTGCCGCTTCCACAATGGACCCGGACAATGAAGACAAGAGAGCGACATTCCGGAGTACTCGCCGTCAACTGGCCGAAGCGTGTTCGCGGAATCAAGGACGACTGGTGGAGAAAGCAAGGTGAGCGGATGCAGGGCTACGCCGATCGTCGACAACACAAGGAGTTCTACGATTTACTTAAAACGAATTTCGGTCCATCCATCCAGTCTACCAAAGCACTGGTTGACATGGACACCGGCTGTTCGTGCACCCAGCCAGAGGACATCATGAAGGTCTGGCGCAAACACTTTGGTAGCCTACTAAACCGTCCTGCTACCATTGATTGGGTGACCGTGAACAGCCTGCCACAACAAGCCGTCAAATCCTCACTGGCACATCCCGGATTTGCCAGAAGTGCGAAGAGCGATTAGACAACTGCGCAATGGAAAGGCTGCAGGCGAGGATGGATTGCCAGGTGAAATCCTGAAGAATGGCGGACCGGCGCTGGAACGTGCACTGCTCCAGCTGGTTCACTCCATCTGGGAGCACGAAGTGAATGCCACAAGAGTTCAAGGATGTTCTGATAGTACCAGTTTGAAGGTAAGGACAGCAAGCAATCCCCCGACAGCTATCAGAGCATGAGTCTGCTGAGCTGCGCAGGCAAGGTGCTCGCCAGAATTCTCCTAAACCGGCTGAATACGGAAGTTTTGGAGACCAATGTTCCTGAGGAGCAATGCGGATTCCGGGCGAGTCGGAGTACGATCGACCTGGTGTTCGCTGCTCGACAAATTCAGGAGAAATGCCGGGAATGAAACAGCCCCTGTATGCCTTCTTCGTGGATTTCACCAAGGCCTTTGATTCCGTGAACCGCGAGGCGTTGTGGACGGTGCTTGGTAAGTTTGGATGTCCAGGTAAGTTCGTCAATTTGATTAGAATGTTGCATGTGGGTATGAGGGCGAAGGTACAGTCGTGTGGATCGACTTGTGATGATTTTGACATTGTCACTGGCGTGAAGCAGGGTTGTGTGCTAGCCCCAGCTCTATTTAGTTTATATTGACTGCCATGATAACGGTTGCTTTTCAGGACTCTGGGGAGGAACGGCGTTGAGGTAGAGTACCGGACGGATGGGCGCCTGCTGAATATCCGACGATTCGGCGCCCCAACCCGGTTACATACCTCAACGATGCGCATGCTTCTATTTGCAGATGACAGCGCGCTGTTCGCACACAGCGAGGACGAACTACAGCAGCATCCAAGTTTGGATTGGATATCAACACAGGTAAGACATTTTCTTTCTTTCAGCCTTCTCCGGGCGGAAGTGCTGTTTCTGCACCTGCGCCTGAAATTCACACAACGAAGATGTTGTCGACGGCCGCACAGATTTACTTCGCTCGGGTAGCAATTTTTGAGTTTTTTCCCCAACCAAGAATTTTTTTTCCTTATCACGGACCGCGAGTTACGAGTTCACGTGGCAAAACCTAGCGCTGCTTTCGGACGTCTTGAAAGACGTGTTTGGAAGAACTACAGCCTGAAGATGGCCAATAAGGCCTACCGCCCAACGGTGCAGTCTATACTGCTGTACGGCAGTGAAACGTGGACGTTGTATCAGCGGAACGTGCGCTATCTGAGCCGCTTTCATTTGCAATGTCTAAGACGCATCTTGGGTATTCGGTGGTCGGACATGGTTCCGAACACTGAGGTACTGCGGCAACGGACATGAACGGGATGGAAGCCATGCTGATGCTGAATCAGCTTCGTTGGCTGGGTCACGTCCGTCGGATGGGCGATGACCGTATTCCGAAGCAGCTGCTGTATGGACAACTGAAATCAGGTAAGCGAAATCCTGGTGGTCAAAAGCGGAGATACCAGGATGTTGTGCAGGTAAGTCTTTCACGTTGTAAACATTGATTGTAGATGTTGGGAAGAGCTAGCGTTAAACTGGACGGGTGTCTGCAAGTGAACGGAAGCGGGCGGTACGCAAGGGAACCATCGACACCATGACTATATAGCGTTGCAACGTATGTGGCCAAAAATGCGTTGTTGGCCTCGGATTAGCGGATCACCAACGTACTCACAGTACACCGTCAATGAAGAGAACGAATGTGTTAGGGTCGAATAGGTTATATCAGTCATATCCATATTTTCACATAAATATCAACCAACGACTACCGTCGTTCGGAAGTCACCCGCTCGCCTTTTCAAAAACCTGGATGTCTGTAACGTTCTACCTTCTCTTTCTTTTAGCCTTGTTGGTGTACTGTATGGTGAATGTTTTGTCTGTTTTCTTCCAGTCCAACCTTGCATTTTGATTTTACTCCATATCCTCTCTAGAGTGCACTACATGTACTCGTATATTGAGCCACTTCTTGCATTACGTTTCCAATATTTTTCTTCCCAGTTTAGATCTTACCATTGCAGTCTCTCTCTGTTTATTTCTCGAGAGATAGGGGTTTCAGTTTCGAGCTAGCCTATCAATTGGCTAACCAGCATTGGCCTGCTGGATACACCTACGCCGCATACGTACGGACTACCGAAAATCCACAAACCCACTTGTTCCAATTCCACCCATTATTTCCATGTGTAACGCACCGCAGCATAAATTGGTCCGATGGCTAGCTGATTTGCTTGAACCAATCAGAAAACAATTCAGTAAGTACGGCCCGAAGGACCCTTTCGAAGTTGTTAATTGTACAGATGGTTTAAATGTCCGAGACAAACTGATGTGTTCATTTGATGTGACGTCCCTGTTTACTAACATTCCGCTTCATGAAACAGTTGATAGCATTTGCGAATTTATTGTAGGCAGCAATACTCCCTTTCCAATCCCGTTATGTGAACTCAATTCATCGCTATTTTTGTGTACACATAATGTAGGGTTCAATTTTCGACAAGTGGACGGGGTTGCAATGGGCAGTCCGCTGGGTCCACTTCTAGCGGATTTCTTCATGGCCAAAGTAGAATCCACATTATGCGAAAGCCTGTCAAAACCGGTGTTGTACAGACGCTACGTAGATGATATTCTAGCCATTTTTGAGAGCTCAAGTGACTCAAATATGTTATTCTTGAAGTTGAACCAAGCTCATCCGAACTTAAAGCTGACGAGAGAGAACGAAGTGAATGACTATCCCTCGTACCTGGACATTCTAGATCAGATAGTATGGTAGGAAAATCAATCTATGGGAAACCTACTTGGACAGGACGGTAGATGCATTTCGAAAGCATCCATCCGGTACAGTATAAGAGAAGCTAGTCAGGACGCTTTTCCACAGAGCACGAAGGAATTTGCACAGAGGACAATCTACAGCCAGAGTTAAGTTTACTGACAGACACTCTGCAGGTCAACGGGTACCCCTTGCAATTTATTAGGAAGTACAACAGAGCCATTATCCCAACAGTAGAAGTAACGACGGTACCGAAGAGGACAGTGTATTTAGAACTCCCGTTTCTAGGGGACAGCTGGTCAACAATGACGAGGAAGCGTCTAACAGCCGCTGTATCCAGGACTTATAACGCTGCAAAACTGTGTATAGTACAGCGAACAAGAACTCTACCAGTCGCCCCGGTTACGAACAAACAGTCTACGTCTGTCACATCCCACTGTTTATACAAATATTCGTGTAGCTGCAGTATGAGCTACATAGGGAGGACAAACCGACAACTAGCTGTTCGTATTAAGGAGCATGTTCCCAAATGGCTGGAAACTCAGTTAGAAACGCCAGGCGCCTGTATAGATGCCGACGGACGGCACCCAGCATCATCAGTTGCAAGGCACATAATCCAAACAGGACACAGAGTCAAAGTTCCTGACGCATTCTCGGTGATTTTTCGGAGCAACCGGAACACATACTCCAGTTTGCTGAGGCTTTCGCTATCAAACGTCAGTCTACGCTGTGATCGTCTGTTTAATCTATTAGGCCATGACTTCCACTCTGTGGAATTTCGACTCGTTTAAAATTAGTTACATGTCCATGTGTGATCAGAATGTACGAAATGTTACTCCGGAGAACATCACATGAATTACGTCTTCTCATTGTTCTATGCAAACTGGTAGGTCATTTTGAGAGACAGCTGTTTTTGTTCATTGGACAACAATCAGCACTGATCAAGTCTGATACTGTGGATGTTACGATGTAAAGTTTCTTAAACATAAACGAAAATGACTTCTATCTACTCCATATATGTCAAATCAGTGGGCAAGGAAGCAGCAAGAGACCGCAGACAGACGTTCGAAGACAGGAGCATTAATCATGTTAATCCCTCGCCGTAAGCAGGCGCGATAAACAGCACTTCATCCTGAAGGGTAACATGAAAATGTAAGCGCGCGCTACGCTTCGTCAAACGTGGATTAAACAAGCGCACACATTACCAAACCTTGTGATTATCGAATGAGTGTGAGTGGATACAAAAAGCACACGCACGCACACACGATGTCTGCACAGCAAAATGATCGTTTTTCAATTACCAGAGACATAGAAGATGACAGCGATCCAACAACAGCGGCGAAAGCGCTTGTCAATTTTGACATTTTCATACGTAAACATGAAGATTTGCAATCCGACCGAGTACACAACAGCCAGGCAAAGAGGAAAAACAAAAATGACTAGGGACAGATGAAACAACGTTTCCTGCACAAACTTATGCACACTGGAAGTGTGGATTGTAATAACTATTGGATCAGCTGCGTTGCAAATGTCAATTTGCCTGAAACGATGAGATTCTAAACAACAACCAGTGTGCAAAAAAAAAACAGTAGCCAAATATATGTACACACTTTCGGATAATACGGTTTACAGTGCCGTAGATCTTGACACCAGTCAACAGAAAGGCGTGTTAATGAATGTCACTACCATCAACACCATTTTCACAGACTTCAGCTGTACCCGTAGGAACAATGGTCAGGCTGTCGTTCGCCTTGACAATAGCCCACGAAGTAGCGGGGTGATAAATAAACACAGTGTTTCGCAAAATCAGGCAAACACCATACAAAAGAAAAGCAGTTAACAGTCGTACGGACACAAGCTCGCTCGTGTCAACGATACATTACCATATTCGAGTGCGTCTCCAACCAGTGATATGAATGGTCGCGAACTCACTATCCTGGCAGACGGCACTCGATAACCCCACGTAAGTGGATGGGCCAAGCTTTCACAACCGCAATCACATCATCGCGTGGCCACAACGTGGCACTGAACAATGTGTGGCGCGGCGGACAACTCGTCGGCATACAAAATATACCACCAATGGAGAATGAACTTTCACTATCCCGGTTACCGACTGCGAACCCAGAGGGTTCGCGAACACGCCCCGATGGACTGCCGTGTTTCACACAGTCACCCCACCGGATACAGGCTAACTGGCGAAGACCAGTGTTTGAAGACCGGAAGTCTATCGGCATTTTCCATGCGAACAAGTCATGTCTCTGACGGATGAAACAAAAACAGAGCGTACACAAACACTGTAAACCATGTCTCTAATCGACAGATAGACTTTTTTGCAAAGCCACAAGTAATAAAGATTAGCGAATGCATTATCTTCAGGGACTGCTCATCGGCGGCAATACAAGGTGATGAAATGAAATTACTCAGATAAGTGAGCCTATTATCTCTCCAGGAACCTCTCTGCAATAACAAAGATTGTGTCACTACCAATCCCAGTCTGTCTGTAAGGTGTAAAGTGTATGCCACACAGATCAGCCGTACCACTCAGTTTAGTCTGCGTGTTTTTTGTAGATGAACTATACAAAGCAACGTCATCCGTATAATGAATATCAGTCGACTTACTACCCAGATAAATCCCATTCGGGAAATCCTGGAAACTCCGAGCGCATTTTTCAGAATACAGTGTTTAATGCATTTAAGTGGAAGGGGAAAACTGGATACTCTTGTCGAACGTCTTTTGAAGTCGAGAACGCTCGAAACAGTTGCACAAATGTACAGTGCACAAATGCGCACGTTGCATTCAGAACGGACTTCCACAAAGTGACATACTTCGCAGGAACTCCACTATAATTGATACAGCCCCAGAAGGCAAGTTAGGCGAGAGAATCAAAAGTAACCTTCGAGTCAAACATGCGCCGCCGTTGAGAGAGATAGAGGGTGACGATGCTCCAGCGCTTGTCGAATAGTGAAAGGATGATCGATACGTTCAAGAACCGGCCGGAAATCTGTCTGTTCTTATTTTATCACGTTTCTTCTGTGGTCTAGAAGCCGTCGCGTTACGGAACTCGTGAATAACTTGGATACGTCAGAGACAAGGCTAGTACCTCTCTGATTGTCACATGATGTCCTGACAACTAGTTTGAGAATGAGAATGACTGTTAAGCACCAGTCATGAAGTAACTTTACACCCTTCGATACAGACTGAGGAAATGTGATCAATTCAGACAACAATCTCCCTCATCACGCATTCATATCCAAAGAATAAACAGGAATGTGACCAAAAAAGTTATTAGTGAGAAAGATGAAGGGCACAGATTTTCCACCAGCTACGACATGTCTGAGAGCGTTCCTAATCACCGGCAGTGACAGTTGTCCTCAACTCGACAAAAATTGCATTAAAACCCTGCCAAGCCAGGTTGCCAAGGCTTTCATAGCCCGTAGTTATGTAATAACCGTATGGTTTCATTCAACTGACAACAATCACACTAAACAATAGGTAGTGCAGCAAATGCGTCGTCCACAAAAGAAAGCGCATGATCCAGCCAACGTCGATGACGCGGTTTCGGCACTTCACCTGTCATGTGTGATCACTATAATGGTTTAAGCACACGTTAATGGGTTACCGAGTTGCTCACACCAGCCAATTTGATAAATAACCGGAAGAGAAATAAATGAATGTCGGGGGTTGATGTGAAACATCCGCACGAACGAGCCACGTTTCTGCTCCGCAAAACCAGAGTGAATGCACATGAACACTACAAACCCTAAAGTTAGACGACTTTGTGATGTCATACATAACAAATGATTTCAATCAAACCGTGTGCTTTCCGAATTTCCACGGACACTTCATAATCCATAATAAAACCTGACGAGATGATATTACCCAATTTCAAGTGACTAGCCTGCAATGACAAATATAAGACCAGTCTCAACTTAAACCTTTACATATGGAAAATAACAAGTGAATTCCATATAGACCAGCTAGATTACCTGACTAAGTCAACATGATCTGTATGTTGTATGCAAAAGAACTAAAATGAACAATGTCATCAGCACACTTAATAGTGACAAATATGTGAATAGGTAGAAGGTCCACCTTAAGATTCTCCGAAATCCCGAGCAGTCCTTTAATGAGTATAATCTATCACACTATTTGTAGAAAAAGTTTTAGACAACTATACAGAGACTAAACTCAGGACGGACATATAACAGTTTCGTCAAACTGGCATATTTTAATGTTATGCCTAAAACAGAGAAGCATCCAGAGATCATGTAGGGAAACCAAGTGTAAAACAGTGGCCATTGAGTATGAAAACGAACAACTACAGCAACAGCAACATGCATCATCTATTCAGTCAATTCTCGGGGTCGTGTACGCTCATGTCGAAACAACAAACTGAAGAATCACGTACATAAAGTTGCAGCCAGCGCTCGCCAATTTAGTGTTGTTCACTTTCAACATAATAACGCAAATGATGTGAAACATAAAATGTACATAGGTTACTGGGTAATGTATAGACCATCACACAAACATTTAGGCATAACAGTTATATTGAGCAAGCTGCTCTTGTTTCAACATCATTAATCCATGTATCCTGAGAAAATTTGGCTGTTGTACAAACAAATTTGTGGAGCAGAAGCACTTATTTACAAAATGACTGGGCAAGTTAGCTGTGGACTGCAACCGACGTGGACTGCTTGAACAAATGTGAAGACAATAAATTATAGAAGGCGATCCAACAGCCGCAACTTTAATGCAGAATAGGAACAAAATGAAGTAAAAAAAAATATATAGCCAGTCATTAAAATGCCTCCTTAAAATATATTCACAAACGGAAAATTATGGCATAAAGCTGAGCCCTCACTTCGAAATAGTCCGGCACAAACATTACAGTGAATCCAGAAAACACGAGCAAACGCGAAAAAGAAACATCACCGGCCAAACAACGACAACAATCGGGAGACGAACCCGATCTACAGTGACCAACCCCTTCGTGAACGATTTCATTTGTCTACGCCAGGTCATCATCTGTTCACCTCGCACCTTACGCCAGTCGGCCGCAGCGTCGGCAAACAGTGCTCGGTGTGGCAAACGACTAGCTGGCATCCTCAATACATGACCTAACCATCTAAGTCTGTGCAAGTGTAAGGATTGAACAAAGGAACTCGTTTGACAATCACTACCAAATACCCGCTTCCTAACCTCTTCACTCCTTACTCGTTGCGGCCACCTGACACGAGCGACCGACCACAAACATCGGTGGTCAAATACGTGAAGACGGTGCACGTTTTCTAATCCGGGCGACCAGGTTTCGCTACCGTAAAGTAATACAGCCCTCACTATCGCCCTATACACGGAACCCTTAAGAATCAGAGAGATACCTCTATGTCGCCAGAGATGCACCGGATCAGCGAACACCTCCCTAGCCTTGGAGACACGCGCTTCTATTTCAATCTCTACACCTCTACCGCCACCGCTTATGTAGCTTCCCAGGTACACAAACCAGTCAACAACCTCTACGAACTCATT
>LOND01028638.1:97927-114675 GCA_014220965.1 Paragonimus kellicotti | reverse complement strand
GCACATGCGTGCGCATATATATATATATATATATATATATATATATATAATGTTTATTGTACATACAGACTAATTGTCATCTGTTTGAACTAATACGCCGCTTCGTTCTTGCAGGCCTTGCTTTCTGTTTTCACATGGTCGTTGTTATCGTAGTCTAACTGTGTCAACACGCGTTTTGGCGCATTACAACGGGAATCGTTAGAATTTCTGGCATTGAACAGGAAGCTTTTCCCAACCTACATGAGATCTAGTGTATTGGAACGGTTGTGAATAGTTACTATGAGTCGTTGTACATAGGTCTTGTATATGGTTCACTCATTTTTCGTTCCTCTAAATGATTGGTGAGTCGTAGTTTATTTTTGCTGTTCGCATAATACTCAATTCTTTCTTTTTATGCACACTCCCCGATTTGTTTTATTTTATCAGTTCATCCTTTTTATGTGATGTTTTTGCTAACATGGTCGATTCTGAACAAGATCCATCTGTCTTGGAAAATTGCTTTTTTGTTGAACTTCCTGATTTAAATAGTTGTGGTCCCAAGCTCTATTTCGCTTAAGTTGATGCCGTCTTTGATGCTAAATGCATCAGTTCACAAAAGTACAGGCACAATTTTATAGTCGTCAACCTTCTGAAGTTGCCGACCTAATCTATACACCATCTAGCGTTTAGCCGTCACACTTTGAGGGACGCGATCATAGTGTAGCGAGAAGGCGTCCAATAAAGCACAATCTTTATTGTCCAACTCGCTGTTGCCATGCTACGCGCGCGCTCGCGTTTATGAATCAGAATTCCAGTCCACAACACCCCCGGTTTCCGCTCACACGTCGTGTGCACTTCTGCCCGGTTTATGTGTGTGATCGACGCCTTCTATCGGGGGTTTTCCGCCTGCCATTCCTCGTCCGTTAGTCCGATCTTGTTGAGCGATGGCTCGTCCGGTCGCTCGTGTTGTCCGCAATCTATCCACTGTGGGCTTTGACCGTATTCCGCGGCCGTGTCGAGATATTCCTTTGAGTGTTGGAATAACCGCGCCCCGATCAGGTCATCCATCCTATTTTGCCTGCCATGCCTCGCCCGTTGATCCGATCCAGTCGAGCGATGACTCATCCGGTCGCCCACGTTGTCCCCGATCTGCTCGCTGTGGGCTTTTGGACGGACCTCCCCCGCGTTGAGGTATTCCGCCAAGTGTTGGAATACTCTCACCTCCGCTTGATAATCCACCACAATAAAACAGGTCGTTGTAACTGAAGAAATCTGCGGAAACCTATGGCAGGAATGAAGTCGAGTGACAGAACCTCATCGTTACTCCTCTGTCACATGACATGGCTTCATAACATACAGATGGTGAACTGTTGCATAAAAACCCACCGGACGATTCCCGGAAAACACTGTCGATCCTCAACGAGGACACTGTTGCATAAACTAGTAGGGTCAGACGATCAGGTGTACGAGAAATTACTAAAGTCGTTCAGCTTTTCGCATACAGTTATCAAAGTCGTCATCATGTCAAAGTTGGCGGACTGAATTGGGTGAGCAAATGCAGCAGTTTTCCGACGTGACCGGAGCTTTCAGCCGTTGCCAAGCAGCCGACAGTGCAATCGAGATGCTCCTCAATTGTCATTGATCTCGAATTTGTTCACAAAGATGGTTTAATCATTAAAAGGTATGTCACTATCGCTGACAGTTTGGCTCTACGATGGTGCGTTGTATCAGATCAAGCGAAAAACCCCAAATCGAAAAAAGTCGAAGTCACGCAGTAATGGCAACAGTTGCTGATGGCTCCTCAAACTGTCGCCCATATTACGCGTTCGACTGTTTCACTTCCTTTCACTTCTTGCTGATACGAGAGTAAAGATCAGCGTTGTCGAAACCAAAACGTTAAAAACGTAACGTCAATCCGATGGTGTACATATTATAGGCTGCTAGTCGTTCAGTTATTCAAACCTATAACGAAAGGTGGCACATCCTTGATCTCGGCCTTAGGCATCAGTTTCATGGATTTACCACCGCGGATGCGCAACACCAAATAATGGGAATCGATTCCCTATTATCCTTTGGACTGATCGTTGACGTCAGTCGTCGGGAGTAGTTCGATAACACGACCACCTTGAGTATGCGTGATAAGGCCACACCATTCGTTTCGATTGGAGTGCGTTCGGCTTTATCAGACAGCCGCTTTACAGCCCGCCTTCGACAATTTCCACAACTAAATAACACGCCGAATCTGACGTCACCGCTTAAACATGACGTTTTTCACTATACCATCATCAAAGGACCATTATATTCGCCCATCCCAGACGGCTGTCACTGCACAAACTTAAAGTCACTAAGGCAGGGTTCGAGCACTACTTACGACTTAATGTTATTCAGCCTTCAAATAACCTATGCACATGATGCTCAAGAAATCAGCGGGTGACTGGCGTCTGTGTGGAAATGCCCATGTTTTGAACAACGCCACCATTCCCGACCGATACTTTATTCCTTAAAGTCACGAGTTCTCTGGCGTAGCTGAGCGAAACGGCGAGAGAGATGTTTTACGCGTGCATGCCTATCTGACAGAATACTGAAAGCAATCTTGAAGGGCGATCATCTACATTCTTCATCTTCTTGATCTCACTTTTGTAAACAACCCGCAACATTTTATCTGTTAGCGAGCGTGCGCCATGGGGTAATACAGACCGCGCAGCTGTCAGGCATTCTCCTACTATTCACAGTGGAACCTACCATCAGCAGTTGACTTGTCGCATGGATAGCAACTTAAAACAACGACAATTTTCCTGAAGAGTTCGATAAACTAAGGGAAATATTGTCTGCAGCAGACTGGCTCATTTTTATACCTGGACCTTTCCGTCAGTTGTGACAAGTTGGCCAGTTACTTGAAATTTTGTTTTGACATTTGTTGCCCATCTGAAACACTGTTCACACGTGCTGATAGATTCGCATTACCGTAGCTCAAGGAACTCCGTCGAATGAAGGGACGTGCACACCAAGTAGAGCTATGCAGTTACATCGCTTTCGTCAACAAGCAAAAGTGAATTACGTCGCCTTAAAGCAGTGTACACTCAGGAAAACCCTCGGTAACAAAACCTGAAGCGAAATCTGGAAAGTAATGAAGCAACAAGGTCGTGTTAACCGTCCCATTCGAAAATACTTCTGCGATAGTGAAGAGTTAAACCATAAATTTGGAAGTATAATAGACGTTCCTTCACCTTCTCATCATCATCATAACTGCCATGAGCCTGACCAAAAGGTACTGTGGCTCGGGCTCCGACCTATACTGCTACCTTGACGAGGTGGTCGGGCTTGTGTGCTGTTTTGATCCGGCGGGCTATGCTGACTAGGACTCCGGTCCTTCCAGGTTCAACCCTGTCAGACAGGCCAAAGGGGAGCAGCCAGACGAAAAGCAGTTACACTCATAGGATTGTATGTCGCACTACTGACCGCGTAGGAGTGCTTAGGTAGTGAGGCACGATCCTATGGGCATACAGCAGAACTATTTTTATAGTTGCGGCACTGCTGTCTTCCGTATCAGGAAGAAGGGGGTTAGAAAAGGTACCCTCAAACAAAGAGCACTCCGATCGCCCAACGGTTGACCGTGACCGCCGGCGTATTATCCAATACGGTCGAAAAACATCTATCACCCAAAAGCCCGATGTAGCTTTGAGTACATCCACTGCGCGCAGCAGTGCTCAGAATCAGACATCAATGTCTTATTCACTGCGCCCTCGGGCTAGGCAAGCCCCTCACTGCCAAGTGAGTCAGACTTTTGAGTCATTGGCTCCGGGTGGGGTCCCCCAAGAAAACCCTGTATCCTGTTGTCTCGCAGGTCAGACTTTTGAGTCAGAGACTCGGGGTGGGGTCCCTCAAGTCAACCCCCTTCCGCGGCATAAACGACCGGGAAGTATCAGAAGTTATCGCTCTCCTTCACTTTCTACCTGTGAATGGTTTATTCCAACTAACTCCTCTATAGCACGCACAGCTTTAAATAAAAACAATGATGCAGATCAAAGCAGACAAAGAACCGTCGTAAGTTATGCTCAGAGTGCTGAAGTAGTGGTTGGTTTCCTTGAAGATATATTCATGAAAAGCATTACATAAGTGAAACATGCTGACTGTTGCAAAACTGCTAGCGTGACAATAATACCAAACGAGGGCACGTCCAAATTTCGACCGACTGCATGCACTTCCGTGGCATCGAGAACTTCTGGTAAGCTTATCCTTGAACGAATATTTTGCATTATAACCATACGGATCTACATTAGTTCGCGGACCCTATATTCGTCAATTCTGGACCACTGTTGACGCAGTCCTGTTTTGTCCACTCAACGTTGTCATTCCTGGATAATAATTGTCGAACAGTCCACTTCCGTTTTCCCGATTACAACAATGCATTCAACTGCATCAATAGAGAAATTTTGTCTCGTCCTCTTAAAGAAAATGACATTCAACCAGCTCTCATGAGGGATTATTTTTCGAATCGTCCCCAGTTTACCCGCTTAAATGGACAAGGATATGCCTCATTAGTCACGAATTCGGGTGGTCTCCAAAACGAAATTCTTTCTCCAGTTATCTTCTCTTGATGTAAGCCCCAGCTTATACCAACGTACGCAGATGATGCCGTCTTTGGTGTCCAACCTTCAGGAATATTCTCTACCTTACCGAATTGGTCAGCTGATCCAGCGCACGCTCCTGACAGCGCAATACGTCCAAATGTATTGATGGTATATTTCCCCTTCTTAATGAAACAACTTATCAGCGACTTTTTGATAATTGCCCTTAAATAGGAGTTCAAAAGAAGTTTGTTCCTACATCTCAATGTGTTAAATAGTTGGGCATCAAGCCAAGCCACAACTTGACGTGACCTCTTCACGTTAACAATGCTTTTACTAATGTGAGGACATTAACTTTTCACGCTTCAAGTTTGAAATTATTTTAAACCTCGTATAATCCTATTCCCCATTTTGTGAATGCATGAGCAATACTACTTTGGCCACACTGTTCTCCCGTCATTAGTCCGAATCTTTTAATTACAAATTTTCACGTTCTTTTTAGACCCGTGAGACACTTGCCTAACTGCAATGGTATTCCATGTTATAAACTCATTGACTTTACAGTAGTTCAGCATTTTACAGCAATTCCGTTCACTCTCTTCATTCTGATATTTCTAATCGCACATCCACACCCATAAGCATGCACCCATGCATACGGTTCACTAGTCACCTCCTTAGCACGCTTTCCAATAAATTCCGACAGTTATGACGGGATTGGCCGTAAAGCTAAATCAATAATATTATTTAATATTCTGCCGGCCGGAGATGTGACTGTGTAAATGTTCCCAAGGTGCATAAAGTAATTTCTGGACTTGACTGTTTGCTTTTCGATTTGTAAGTGTGCAGGATGTTTCAGCCTCACATGCACGTTAACTTTAAAAAAAAGCAGACAGTGCAGTGTTGTTTCTTAGGTCAATGGAGGATAGGTATATCAAGTCTATATACATACTCACTGCGAATGATCGAAATCCACTAGTCACAGAACGTCAAAGATTGTCGATGGGTGCTTATATCTTCAAACTCACAGTAGTTAATATATTAAAAGCCTATGGTAGTGGTTACTGCGACAAGACTGTGGGAAGCACACTACCGAGACAACCGATGAAAACAGACGGCATAGCAGTTAGGGCGTGCGGGTCCGCGGTCCGTTGCAGATCTTATCGGGTGTTAACAACGTTGAAGAGCGTACTTCATTGCTTCCTAAAACGGATAACGCCCAGAGTGGTTGCATTTGTTCATCCTAACAAGGTGCTGGCTGTAGGGGGATATTCCGTTTGTGATGCAGCCCATGACAAGTTAGGAATGTCCTATTTTGGACGGTTGATACTTTACTAGTAAGAAAAACACTAGATAGCTTTACGGTGAAACATTTGTTTTTGATAAACATGTTCAAGGTTGACTGTTCCTTTCACTGCTCTCTTCGGTGTACGGTAAATTTCTACTAGGCTAACCCAAACTAGTGAATAAATGATAAACAGGACTCCAAATCAAACTGGAGTAGCAGTTGAGCAGCATTTATCACCGAAAACTTTGCATTTTCGGTATCCTCCTCGTCATCCCCGTACGGTGCACCCTCTTCGGGTTGAGGGCCAAGCATTGCTTCAGTTTCAGTGCGTGATATATTAGCATCTGTTCGGAAAGTTTACACGGTTTAGAAGCAAGGAGACCAATTGTCGCGCACGATTCTAACATCAGCCCCTCCAGGAGTGCGTTTCAAACTTTATGCCGATTGGAGATGTTCATAACTCGTTCCGCATGGACGAGCAAAACAGGATGACAGGAGATTCGGCATACAGTAAACATCCAGAGATGATCAATTAGGAACATCGTTCTAGATCTGTTTTATCTAACGCATAGCACTCCTCATATCAACCTAAAAGATGCACGCCAAAAGAAGATATGGAAGTTTGACATCTCATTAGACAAAAAAAAATAGCGTCTAGGCTACAAGGGCCATTCGTTAATCGAAACGACTGCACCAGCAGTCGTCTGCTGCAGCCTTAAAGCTTTGAGTATGTCCACATTCATTGGCTTTGCTGTCGTATTATTGTTATACTGGTAAGAGAAGCACACGAATAATCCGTTCAGTTACCCAAGAGAACAGCGACAGTTCGTCGTTCATGCACTACACTCTTAGTTAGGTTTTCAAGATGATTATAACATGTTTCATCGGTCACTTAAGAATTTTGATTACCCCTAACATCGACGCCAAGTTTTATAAGGTCAGTATTCCTGAAGCGTTTTGGGTGCTCCAGTAGCAAGTGGTTTCATTTTCTCACCAGCAACGTTGCATGTCAACACACACTCCTTTGAACAGAGAAGTCAGAAACAGTTTTTTTGCACAATGTATCTCTCGAGCACATTTCGCTGCATCTCATCAGGTACATACTGCAGTCTATGGGTTTATATAGCAAAGTTCAATGGACATTGTGAAGCTAAACAACAAAATCAACAACACACACACACACATCCATACACATCAGTTACCAGGGCAATCTGGTACTGACGAACAAGTCTTTCTGTACGCAGAGAGGGTGGCTTCCATTTGTAAACAGCTACTCCAGGTTCAATTGGACATCGCTTCTTTGTTTACAAATGTTCCTCTGATGCAGACGGTAATATAATTTGTCAGTATATTGACTCACATCAATTGAACATAGGATTGCCTACGTCTGAGCTAGAACGCCTTCTCCTACTATGCACAGCGAACGTAAAGTTCTACTTCCAGGGAACTGGCTATACACAAATCGATGGTGTTGCTATGGGCAGTCCACTCGGTCCGATACTAGCCGATATTTTCGTTGCCCATCTGGAGCAGAACGCAGACGCTGTTATCAGTCAGGCTCATTTCTACCGGCGTTATGTTGATGATGTGTTGATAGTTACCGATACCAAGGAGATGGCAACGAGTATGCTCGATTCAATGAACAAGCTGAATTCCAAAATAAGCTTCACCATTGAGCACGAGCAGGATGAAACCTTGGCGTTTTTGGATATTCTCATGAAGCGCCAGAACAACGGTTCCTTACTGCGGTCCGTCTACCGGAAACACACTTGGACTGGACAGTACCTGAACTTTCACAGTTTTGTGCCGATCCAGTACAAGCGGGGTCTTTGTTTTATCGCACAAGACGAATCTGTTCGAGAGAAACACTGGCCAAAGAGATGTCATTGTTGAGAACCACGCTGAAAGAAAATGGCTATCCATCGGCATTTGTTGAGAAATTCAGCAAACAAAAGCCGGCTGCCGCGATGTGTTCAACAGCTCCCAAACTAAATGTCTACCTCCGTTTGCCATACAAGGGTGATGACATTGCCACTCTGTTGAAAACCCGTCTCACAGCGGCTATGGGACGCACGTTCCATGCAGCCCAACTGGTCATGCTGTTCACCACCACCCGAATCCCAACACCACCTCTGAAAACACCGCTACCGCTCAACGCCAAATCTTACATCATCTATGAATTCTCATGTGAGTGCCGGGCCACTTACATAGGCAGGACGGAGCGGCAGTTACGTAATCGGGTCAACGAACACATTCCAGTTTGGGTTCGCAAAACGCTCATGGATACCACAATACCGGGCTCAAGTCAGAATGTGACAAGTCACAAGGAACCAGCGTCATCGATCGCTCGACACTTGTTGACATTGCCGACCCCAACTGAACCTGGAGGCCTTTCCGATATGTTACGCAACCTCAATTCGGTTCACGGAGGCGGTAGCAATTAGCAAATGGAAGCCACCCCTCTGCGTACAGAAAGACTTGTTCGTCAGTACCAGATTGCCCAAGTGTTGTGAGCCAAGAACACGGATGGCGCAAGGGTTATTTATTCAGGAAACCAACACATGGGTTATGCGTTTCAACATGACAACAAAAACACTCATCTGCGTACGGTACTGGTCCCAGAACGTCACGGTTGCCACAGACGCCAATGCTCGGTTCCTGCATGTACCGAGAACCATTTCATGCATGCTGCACTCCGATGTTTCTTCTTGTATTCCCCTCCGGCTACTTCAATGTCAAAATCCATGCTCACTACTATTGATTATTAGAGGTGAGTAGTATAGCGCGGTCTCTCCTCCTTACTACACTAGTAACTGATGTGTACGGATGTGTGGTTGTTGATTTTGTTGTTTAACTTCACAATACCCATTGAACTTTGCTATATAAACCCATAGACTGCAGTATGTACCTGATGAGATGCAGCGAAATGTGCTCGAGAGATACATTGTGCAAAAAACTGTTTCTGACTTCTCTGTTCAAATTTGTTACGGGAAAAGCTGATTTGCTTTACCTACATTTTTCCCTAGCATTTTCATGGGCCCAAGAGATAAGTAGTTGCAGATGATCAAAATGGCGATAGGAGCAGCTCAATAAAATCGTTTCGTCTGGTGGGAGTTACAAAATGATCTGACAGACAATCGTCGTGTAATGTTAGACCCGTTCAACACGTTTTCATGTGAGACATTCGCCGTTCCATCGTTCACCATTCAAAACCTGATAGTTTGGCGCTTCTTCAAATTGGAAAGCCAAGCGCTGCTTGTGTGGAAATCCATTTGTTTACACTTTCAAAAATCATTCCTTCGAGTCTGTTGAAACAATCCCCATGTGATTGGTAGATTATTTCGATAGGCTTTCGGTAATCAATCAAGCAAATCACCGCTCGAATTTCCGGAGTGTAATGGGATGTGAACGAAGAACTTACAGATCTCGAAATATGACTTTAGTGAGTCCCGGTGACCTCCAACGTACAGCTACTTCAGAATCTAATGTAGGTTTATCCCTAAAAGGTACAAACTTTCCAGGAGAAACTACTTTCAAGAGAACCTACTTCACCAGGTTCAGCGTGGCCTATGAAAAACAGATGTGGGTGGGGATACAGAAAAAGGAGTACTTTGTAGGCGCAGTTAATTACAAGAGAAAGTTAGTACTTCCGAACCGTAAACAGAAGGGATACGGGAGAACATATTGTGCGTTGTGCTGATGCTCATTATTATTATTATTACAAAGAGAACACTTTAAAGGATCATGAGTATGTTGTTCACAAGGGACAGCCAGAAGTTTCGCCGACGCCATTGGTGGCAACGATTAGCAAAGTGAACGCTGGACATCAGTATTATCACGGACAACACGTCGAAGATATTGCAAGAATAATGAGGGCGTTCTACCAACGCGGGTGACCTAATCAAGATTAGAGCATGCAATCACAACGATCAAGTTGGATACGGTTGATACAAAACAATCAGAATTTTCAATTCATCCTGCTTGGCTTGCATATCTTATGCACAGTGACCAAGTCAAGTTAAGTAGATCTGCGGGAGATGAGAGTGACCGTTGACTGTTGGAACGAATCCCAACCTCCGATATCCTGATTTGGAAGAGGACAGCATTGAAAAAAGTCGCGTTGCGCGCCTAGTGGATGTCACTTCACAGCTTAAACACTTCCAAGCAGTTATCAAGGCGACATGCAATCGTATAAATAAAACTAATTTGGTCCGAATGCATCTAACGTTTGGCTACCACAAAAGGATGACAGAAAACCTATGGCCAACTAGTCAAATACATCCTCATTAATACCAATCAGGAAAGTAACTGTGTCTACACACTACAAATTTGCCAATATTCTCCCGCCAGAACTAACTGAGATATCAGCAATAGTTTTTTAATAAAAGTGTGCCGTAAAATGGTTAAAGTTGAGTTAGGTGTAAGTATAATAAATAAAGGGCAGAGAAGTCAGTTTGTGATTGTGTGCGATTGCGTAAAGAAGACAAAGAGCACATCGTGGACATTGATGTTTTGTAGATAAAGCAACAGTTGTGTTAAGAGGGGCATCTCCTGACAAAGCAGGCAAGCGAATCGCGCGACACCGTTCGATCCACTTTCGAGAGTACGATCATTTTCGAAGTTGTACAAATCTACTAGTTAAACCGTACGTCAGCTGCTCGAAGTGAAGCTGGAACACTTCGGTCCATATTGTTTGAAGTAGATTCAAAGTCGAGTGGATTGCTTTGTATTATTCCAATTACCAACCACACTACGGTTTTGGGATCGGAAGACTACGTTTTAACTCCAACTGAACTGTTCTTGTATCGTTTGCTTGTTGACATCCCTATAACTCGATTCGTTCTAACACCACAACTGCCATATATGGTAGTAGCGTCTGATTTGCCATTTATCCTGGCTACCTTGTACGGCAATTGCCAGTCATATGTATTTAGAATTTCTGTGGGCTAATTTCTGACCCGTTTCCAATAAACACGAAGTTAACGCCTAGAGTCGGGAATCAAGCTGTATGACTGAGTCCGCAACTGCAGGAGAGGTGACTCAGTGAGTTAGGTTATGTTTTAAATCAAGAAAACATTCAAACAGAGAACAGTATGAAAAATCTGATCGGCGAAACAACAAAAAAACATGCACTACACTGAACCACATAATCAATTTACACGGGCACTGATGAAGACCACAAATATCGTACACGACAAATATGAAGCTTCTTTTAACAATACAGAATTGCGGATTCACTTGATCGACGGATGCATACATAAGGGACCGGAAAGTTACATCAAGCAAATTGATTACTCTAAAATTCCGTCAAATAAACATCCAAGATTAGATAACTTACACTGTACCAGACTCGTCTGCACGAATTCGCGAATAGAGATCACTGAGGAACAGTTCAACCTCGTGCGTCCGCATGGTATCACCAGCTTCAATTAGATCCAGTCGAACACGATCGAGTCCAGGTACGAGCCATAGAAATAGACTTTCTTCCAATTGAACAGCTAGCAGAATTCGGTTTGAAAAAAAGTTAAGGGAAATGACCTGCAAACGGAAGAAAAATTTGCAGATGCCCTACCACAAAACGGTTATGGAATAAACGCAATTATTGATTTTGAAACACTGGGTTCCCTTTAATAACTTCATCAATGCAGAAAGAAGACATGTTGCGATATGTTAACATTTCGTTTACTCTCATCAGTCGCAAACGTAAAACATGCGAGTTATATATGACACAAATAGAGATAGACAGGGTATGGACACGCATACAATTACACCACGTGTTGTTATCACCATCACGACAACCACTTCTGTGCACATAGCGCCGGCTGGTGAGTTCTGATCAACATGGCTTCGCTAAAGGCCAGTAGCTTCGGGTTCTGTTGACGTAACAATATTTTGAATGATTTAACTGGGTCAACCTGGTGACCTGTTATCATGAGGTGTCTGGCAATCGATGATGCGGGGCTTCGAGTGACGGATTCACCGGTTTCAGATTGTGTCATGAGTTGTTTTAACCAGTTCGGGACGTGTTCTGCCACTCGCTGAGATATGAGTGCATTTGATCTGGCTTATTTCTAAAGCAACTGATCAACTTATTATCCAAGGAGAAATTACCGAGAAAAACTGTGAATCTCGTAAGGTTGACAAGTACGTCGATGCTGCTCGGGATGAAATAAACAGCCTTGTAGAAACCCACCACCGCTTTGCTGAAGCCCTCAACAGATTGTCATTGGTGTGCTCGTATCAAGTTTGAAAACTTTTCCAGAGAAACCGTTCGTAACATCAAGGTCAGAACTCGTTCTCTACAGAACTCTCTCTCTCTCTCTCACGATCAGCCAATATGAGTGTATTCCTAGTGACGGCTTAAAGCATGTACACAATCTCTCGTCAACTCAGTTCACACAAAACGCAGCTGGATGTCCTCTCCCTTGGACTGAAGTTCAAACTACCACCCAAAGAAGTTAACAAGTTGAACACGCAAGTGCAATTTAAACATATACATGATCAATTGAAGGATCTGTCGCCCATGTGTCTTCTAATAAGGGGTTGGTTCGTGCAGAAGTGGTAGATATTTCCACCTAATTTTTATCACCGCCTATTTGTCAGCAATGTTGTCCTGAAACAGGAACACTATCAAGCCATGAAAGAATTGAGAGAAATGCGACACTTGGTGTTTTTAAAGCCGGATAAAGGTTCTGGTGTTGTCGTCATGAGCAAGGACGATTATATGATGAAAATGAATACCATTTTGGATGACCAACGAAAGTTTAAGATAAAACGACAGAAAATAACATACTGCTGGAAAAGCAAATAGCGAGGCAACTTCAGATACTGCTGATGCACGGCCATATATCTGAAAATCAATATAGGCACATGAAGCCAAGCGGCACAGAAACACCACGAATGAGAGGTGCACCAAAAATACACAAGAATGGAGCACTCCCTGCGACCAATTTTGCGTACAAACAATCCGGTATATCATAAAATTGCTCGATGGCTGGTTGAGATACTGGACCCCCCCTCGCACTGTCATCCACCCACTGTCTAAAGGATTCTTTTGAACTAGCAGAGACATTAGAACGCGTGTCGGTGAGTTCACAAACTATGTATTCGATTGACGTTGATTCCCTTTTTACGAACGTTCCTCTTCGCGAGACAGTTGAGTTTTTACTATTTTTTTCCGGCGAAAACTGTGATATAGGTATTCCACTTGAATATCTTAAGGATCTCATCTTTACTGTGTACAGAAAATGTCAGGTTCAATTTTGAAGGGCTTTCTTATAAACAAGTAGACGGAATGGTAGTCCGTTAAGTCTAACATTAGTCCGATGACATTCTTGGGAATGATTGAACGGCAAGTCTCAGATAATATTGCAAAACCTTATTGTACAAACGATATGTTGATGATATTTTGATTTTTACGGATACTGATCATTTTGATTTGTTTTTTTAATCTTCTTAGCTCTGTTAACCCGAATCTATCCTGAGTTCACGGAAGTCAATCGAATGGTAGTTTGGCTTTCTTAGACGATATCAGAATCCGAAGCTACTGATCAATAAAGAAGGTATGTTGATTAGAACTCACTGAGTGCATTTGATCTGGCTTTCTAAAGCAACTGATCAACTTATTATCCAAGGAGAAATTACCGAGAAAAACCGTGAATCTCGTAAGGTTGACAAGTACGTCGATGCTGCTCGGAATGAAGTAAACAGCCTTGTAACAACCCACCGTCGCTTTGCTGAAGTTCTCAACGGAGTTGTCACTGGTGTGCTGTATCAAGTTTGAAAACTTTTCCACAGAAACATTTCGCAACATCAAGGTCAGAACTCGTTCTCTACAGAACTCTCTCTCTCTCTCTCACGATCAGCCAATATGAGTGTATTCCTAGTGACGGCTTAAAGCATGTACACAATCTCTCGTCAACTCAGTTCACACAAACGCAGCTGGATGTCCTCTCCCTTGGACTGAAGTTCAAACTACCACCCAAAGAAGTTAACAAGTTGAACACGCAAGTGCAATTTAAACATATACATGATCAATTGAAGGATCTGTCGCCCATGTGTCTTCTAATAAGGGGTTGGTTCGTGCAGAAGTGGTAGATATTTCCACCTAATTTTTATCACCGCCAATATGTCAGCAATGTTGTCTGAAACAGGAACATTAACAGGCCGTGAAAGACTTGAGAGAAATGTTGCGCTTGGTGTTTTTAAAGCCGGATGAAGGTTCTGGTGTTGTCGTCATGAGCAAGGACGATTATATGATGAAAATGAATACCATTTTGGATGACCAACGAAAGTTTAAGAAAGATAAAACGACAGAAAATAACATACTGCTGGAAAAGCAAATAGCGAGGCAACTTCAGATACTGCTGATGCACGGCCATATATCTGAAAATCAATATAGGCACATGAAGCCAATCGGCACAGAAACACCACGAATGAGAGATGCACCGAAAAATACACAAGGATGGCGCACTCATGTGACCGATTTTGCGTACAAACAATCCGGTATATCATAAAATTGCTCGATGGCTGGTTGAGATACTGGACCCCCCCTCGCACTGTCATCCACCCACTGTCTAAATGATTCTTCTGAACTGGCAAAGACATTAGAATGCGTGTCGGTGAGTTCTGAAGCTATGTATTCGATTGGTGCTAATTCCCTTTTACGAACGTTTCTCTTCGCGAGACAGTTGAGTTTTTACTATTTTTTTCCGGCGAAAACTGTGATATAGATATTCCACTTAGAATATCTTAAGAATCTCATCTTTACTTTGTACAGAAAATGTCAGGTTCAATTTTGAAGGGCTTTCTTATAAACAAGTAGACGGAATGGTAGTCCGTTAAGTCTAACATTAGTCGATGACATATTGGGAATGATAGAACGGCAAGTCCAAGATAATATTGACAAAGCCTTATTGTACAAACGCTTTGTTGACGATATTTCAATTTTTACGGACAATGATCACTTGGATTTGTTTTTTTAATCTTCTTAGCTCTGTTAACCCGAATCTATCCTGAGTTCACGGAAGTCAATCGAATGGTAGTTTGGCTTTCTTAGACGATATCAGAATCCGAAGCTACTGATCAATAAAGAAGGTATGTTGATTAGAACTCACTAGCAAAAGAGTACCAGGAAAATACGTGAATCTGTTGAGATCACTGTATGCTCACTCTGCAAGCAGGGTGAGAGTTTATGGACAGCTGTCTCGGGCGTTCATCACTTCTAGTGGTGTTCGTCAAGGGTGTCCGATTTCCCCTTCCTGTTCAATTTTGTCATGGACGACATTCTGGAGGGTGCGCTTGAGGAGTCCAGTGAACTTGGTGTTGAGCTTCTTCCTGGCGCTCGGTTGACCGATCTGGAGTACGCGGACGACATTGTCTTACTTAGCCCTCTGCCGAAGACATGCAGACCATGCTGAACAAGGTGAATGACCGGGCTGGTTTGTATGGAATGCGCTTCGCACCTTCAAAGTGCAAAGTGTTACTTCAAGACTGGGGCATTTCCACTCCTACTTTCTTTATTGCAGGTAATCCGCTTGAGACTGTGGACAGTTTCACCTACTTGGGTAGCACTATCTCGTCAGCTTGTAATATTGCTGATGAGATATCAGCGAGGATAGCAAAGGCACGAGTTGCCTTTGCCAACCTGTCATCTGTGGCGTCGAAAAGACGTTCGATTGTCGCTGAAAGGAAGAGTATATAATGCTTGTGTGCGTTCTGTTTTGCTCTATGGTTCGGAAACGTGGCCTGTTCGCAAGGAAGATATCAACAAGCTTGCTGTATTTGACCATCGTTGTCTCCGCCAGTTAGCCCACATTAAGTGGACTGATCGCGTGAGCAATGCGGCAGTTCGCCGGCGCGTATTCCGGAACGCTCGGGATGCGCGATCGATCGGTCAACTACTCACGTTGCACAGCCTGCGATGGTTAGGTCACGTACTCCGCATGCCAGCTGAGCGTTTACCGTACCGGGCATTATATACTGAGACCACCAACAGTTGGGTGAAACCACGTGGTGGTCAAGCGACAACGTGGTCACGAAATATGAAAACCCTGACTGCTCCACTGAGTAAAGTGGGTAGGTGTCGCCTGCCTGGATGGGGTCCTCGTGATCACTCAAACCGCTGGTTAGAGACGCTATCCGAGATGGCGGCGTGTCGCAGTCAATGGCGTACCTGCATCCATACCATTTCTAGTTCTTGCTTAGACTTCTATTAATTTTCAACCTTCTTAGTAACGTTTTCTTCTAGGATATTCCACGTCACTGTTGAGGTGAGCGGCAGCCCGAGCCACAGTACCTTTTGGTCAGGCTCATGGCTGCTATGATGATGAGAACTCACCAGCCGGCGCTATGTGCACAGAAGTGGTTGTCGTGATGGTGATAACAACACGTGGTGTAATTGTATGCGTGTCCATCAGCCGTCTATCTCTATTTGTGTCATATATAACTCGCATGTTTTACGTTTGCGACTGATGAGAGTAAACGAAATGTTAACATATCGCAACAAATGTCTTCTTTCTGCACTTGATGAAGCAATTTGACATATCCGCGTCGCCACAGACTTGAGAAACAGAATCACAATTTCAACAATACAAGGAATGAATAAGCTGCAGTTCTGAACGAAACCGTAGACCTCGATTTTGAAAACAAGCGGACGATTATTGGTCATATCGTCAAATAATTCAAAGTGATTCCAGAAGACGTGGTTCGACGAAATCAACTCTGCTCATCCTGTGGCGTGAATCTGTGATCACATCGTTTACACTTGTAAGTGCCTCTTGATCTGACACTTACAGCTGACGTATTTTAGAGAATCAAGCTATTGGTCTCATCATGTTCATGTCCACATTAATAGCCGCGTTGCCACGTCGTATTTGGCACTTCAACTCAGATCGACCTTTTACCCTATATTCCGA
>LOND01028638.1:52865-97827 GCA_014220965.1 Paragonimus kellicotti | reverse complement strand
ACTGACTTCTTAGCAAAAGAGTACCAGGGAAATACGTGAATCTGTTGAGATCACTGTATGCTCACTCTGCAAGCAGGGTGAGGGTTTATGGACAGCTGTCTCGGGCGTTCATCACTTCTAGTGGTGTTCGTCAAGGGTGTCCGATTTCCCCTTCCTGTTCAATTTTGTCATGGACGACATTCTGGAGGGTGCCTTGAGGAGTCCAGTGAACTTGGTGTTGAGCTTCTTCCTGGCGCTCGGTTGACCGATCTGGAGTATGCGGACGACATTGTCTTACTTAGCCCTCTGCCGAAGACATGCAGACCATGCTGAACAAGGTGAATGACCGGGCTGGTTTGTATGGAATGCGCTTCGCACCTTCAAAGTGCAAAGTGTTACTTCAAGACTGGGCATTTCCACTCCTACTTTCTTTATTGCAGGTAATCCGCTTGAGACTGTGGACAGTTTCACCTACTTGGGTAGCACTATCTCGTCAGCTTGTAATATTGCTGATGAGATATCAGCGAGGATAGCAAAGGCACGAGTTGCCTTTGCCAACCTGCGTCATCTGTGGCGTCGAAAAGACGTTCGATTGTCGCTGAAAGGAAGAGTATATAATGCTTGTGTGCGTTCTGTTTTGCTCTATGGTTCGGAAACGTGGCCTGTTCGCAAGGAAGATATCAACAAGCTTGCTGTATTTGACCATCGTTGTCTCCGCCAGTTAGCCCACATTAAGTGGACTGATCGCGTGAGCAATGCGGCAGTTCGCCGGCGCGTATTCCGGAACGCTCGGGATGCGCGATCGATCGGTCAACTACTCACGTTGCACAGCCTGCGATGGTTAGGTCACGTACTCCGCATGCCAGCTGAGCGTTTACCGTACCGGGCATTATATACTGAGACCACCAACAGTTGGGTGAAACCGTAGTCAAAGGACAACGTGGTCACGAAATATGAAAACACTGACTGCTCCACTGAGTAAAGCGGGTAGGTGTCGCCTGCCTGGATGGGGTCCTCGTGATCACTCAAACCGCTGGTTAGAGACGTATTTGGCACTTCAACTCAGATCGACCTTTTACCCTATATTCCGAACGGTAGCGTGACCTAGATAAACAGCCGTGTTCACTCATTTTGCGCCCGACGAGGTTGGCAGGTCCAGTTCGTTCAGCACAGTTGGTGTCGGTAACATCCTTTCTCGCACAACTCTTTACATACACACATTAACCTACTTACGGTTTGAGACGGTCATTGGTCACGAACACCGTCAAACCAAAAGCCATCAGTTTTTCGTACACGTGTTCACACTGATGAGAGGTTTGAAACGAAACACGAGACATCGTGCCCGGACTGTGTCACATGAGCTAAAATGATTTTTGACTCTAAGACTTCTACAACCTCAAACAAGGATTATTCTCACATGTGAACGCATCCATCCGTCACATCCAGCAAGCTTCCACGAGTTCAGGTGGTGATTCACAACAATCAGAAACACTGTTATTGCGATATTAGGATCTAGTTAAGTCTGAACATTTTGCCATCTAATCTGTTATTCACTTACATTTGATGTACCGCTACTTACGTGTCAGATATTTTTATATTATTAGCATTATTACCTTCTGATTATGAGTAACTTTTGCGCCAATACACTATACGCGAAAGATGAGTAAATCATTAAATAAAAAGGTCAAACGATCTGATATATAAAAGCATTTTGGGGCTCACTGAAAGGTATACAATCCAAACGATCGTTACATCAACAAAAACTGAGTCCGGCAGCCCACCGGAACAAACAGAAAAGAGCAACTGCAAAGCAACTTTTGACGAAAGGTCTAATACTGTCAAGCGGTTTGTAGTCCACTATTGAAGCTCGAAAGTAACGGGACCAGATAAGTCAAACGTGCTAACTCTACTGGATGCAGTACCTAATCAGCTATTGAACCAAGTGGGGTTTCGAACAATTCACCCACCAATCGGAATTAAAAAGTCCAAGACAAAGCATATAAACCTTTATCGGTATTTTGGTCTGGTCTTGGATATTGAATCAAGACATAGGCAATCTTTCACCTCTAACCACATATCAAAACCAATGTTCCGGCCAAGAAGTCCTAAAACATATGCCACTCCTACAGATTGTGCAAAGAGAGGGATCGATTTCAGTAATCCGGAGTCATTCGATCCGCCAATTACTCTCAGTGAGCCGCTCGAAGTACAACAACAGAACAGGTTAATGGAGAAATGTGATTTTATGCTGATTCGCTCGCCAAATTCACTGGAGCCAGGACATTCGGTTGTGGCAGAAAAATCCGGATTGTGAAAACTGTCAGGTTATAGATAAGGTAAAATAAATAGATGCAGGAAACTTAAACAATCTCCAAAACCAGCGATACATTAAACGGAGACAGCGTACGAGGCCCTCATCAAGAAGGGCAACAACTACCCATCTTACTCCACGGAATAGTCAGGGTCTATATAATTCGTGACCACGTCGTTGCTTGACCACTACGCGACTATACTCGGCTGTTGATGATCTCAGTAAATAATGTTCGGTGTTAGAAGACGCTCACTTGGCATGCGTAATACGTCGCTCAACCATCGCAGACTATGCAACTTGATTGTCAGACCAAGCGATCGCAAACCCCGAACGTTCCGAAACACGCGCTGACGAACGGCCACGTTGCTCAAGCGATCATTTCACTTGATACAAACTAACCGGTAGAAAAAAACGACGGTCAAACACAGCAAGTCTATTGATATCTTCCTCAAGGACCGGCGATGTTTTCTAACCATAGAGCAAAACAAAACAAACACGCATTATGTGTCCTTCCCTTCAACGACAACCGTACTTTTTTCGATGCCACAGATGACACAAATCGGCAAAGGCGATATATATGTTTGCTATTCTCGTTGACATACCACGATCGATAGTGCATACCGACCCAACCATGTGAAACCGTTTACCATCTCAAACGGATTGTCTGTTATAAGGAATAACATTTCATGGAAGAATGATGAGTTTAATTACAGTCAAAGCCTCTATGCGTCTGATACGTCTCAGTTATAACGTTGTGACTGCAAAAGACGCTTGGCCTGCAAATTTGTTTATTGTATGAACTCCCGTACAGGTTATATTAAAACATAGGACCACGAACACGTACACTCATTTGCACAGTTGATGTGCATATCACAACATTGGGTGGCAGTACGTTTGACGTTCGCCTTGGTGGCACTTTCCCCATAGTGCGTACACACTATTTCGATAGTCGCTTCTGGTCATCGTCTTCTTGGCGTCAAGACCTGTCCTTTAGTTCCCGAATGTACGCACTATACTACTCACAAACGAGGCTGTCTACTATACAGGAATATGATTATAAACTTCAAAATGACGGTCAAGTCCACCCCGACCGAATGAAGAGGACATTTAGAAGCACAATGAGCGAATCTGGTGTAATAAAGCAAAGTAACCTTCCAACTCATATACCAGAACGTAGATGTTACACAATGTGTTCGACACTGTCGGGCTGTTCTAAACAAGGATAACAGAAATTGACGGACCCTGCAACCGTGACCATATGACTTCGGTCGGTGTAATTACTACCGACTAAACGCGAGCTAACCTGGCGAAATACGTACAATCATAGTAGGTTTTCACCAGCCAATGATTAAACTTACCCGTTCAGGACTAGGATATTTGACAATCTGCCTGAGTGCACGATAAAATGATCAGCATAGAGGAAGAATTTTGAAAGTATTTGTTGTGGATAAAAGGCGCAAGTACCACACTCAAATAGAACCAAAAAAGGATACAGTAAGCCGCTGTGGATAGTACGGCAAATAAACGGTCAGCCAACCGAGCTCGCTGTTCCACGTTTGACAATGAATTGCTCATCTCGGTCAGCTTATACAACCATGGCAATACCACTGTAGCAGTGAGTTGACGGACGCGGCGAATTGACAGATGAGACGAGTATGTGAATACATGACAAAGAAATAGAAGAATAAGCGTATACATTACAGACGTACCCAAAGCACATATAAAAACTACAGATGAACGGGTACAAAAAAGTTCATTCTATTCCGAGTGGCTCTGTGGTAAGGATTGATTGCGCCAAAATCTTCTGTGCACTACACCAGATCGATACTGTCCACAGAGTATGGCTTCAAAAAAAGTGACAGTTTTGGAATCAGAATGCTCAATAATGGCAGGAACGACTAGACAGGTTTCCGGAGCATGTTTTGCAAATGATTATGACAGGATAATCACAACTGGTGTAACTATTAGCTTGCTATTGTAGCAAAAAGTCGTTCAATAAAGCACGATCTTTATTGTCCAACTCGCACGTTCTCACGCCACGCGCGTACTCGCGTTTATGAACCGGAATTCCAGTCCACAACGCATAGGCAGTTTCTGCCTACACGTCATGTGCTCTTCTGCCTGGTTTTGTGCGTGTGACCGTCGCTGTCTGTTGGGGGATTTTTGCTTGTCATTTCTCGCCCATTGGTCTGATTATGTTGAGTGATTACTCGTTCGGTCGCTCATGCCGTCCGCATACCATCCGCTATGGGGTTTGACCATATTTTACCACCGCATCAAGATATTCCAGCGAGTGTTGGAATAGTCGCGCCTCCGGTTTGATCATCCATCACTAATGCCAACAACTTGGAACTGTACGAATACCCATGAGTTGACTGGTATGCCACATACGAGACAGATGGATTGGCCGAGCAATCATACTCACAACTTACATACAACCCACTTGGTCTAACTGTATCTTTGATAAAAAGTGACAGAACGCGCAGGTGAAAATTTTGACTGAAAATGAAAATACAAGAAGCAGATGTAACAAGTTAGAGAATAACGAGGCAACGTCGATAAAATGCGCCAACTGCGAGCTGGAGGATAATCTGAAAATTTACACTCATTCGGAGTTTTCTAATTGGCTAACAGATGTTCACAAATCACTCAACAAGCTACACTGTCTGAGTAATATATGTGGCAACAGTACATCTACGGAGCTCCTTTACGCATTTCAATTGTGATACAGGAATGTCAGTTGGTGTACTTGAACACATTGAATTTAAGTAATTATGTAATGACAAAGTAGCACACATAACCGTCGTGATTTGTTTTCACCTACAAGGTTGTTTTCAGCATGTTATCCAACTTAACGTTGTTGTTATTCGAAAGAGGTAGAAAAACACTGGAGGTAATATGTTTTTCTCATAAATACAGCATCAAATCCTTTGTCTAGGTAGAGAAGTCCACCATCCCATGAAGTTTTTCCCTACCACGGATGAAAGACAGCAATCGAGAGAAAACAACAACACAATTGAAACATTAGCGAATTCACATATACCGCTTTGTGTTACATGAAGATCGACGCGCAGGTCCATTACTTGGTTGTATTGGTTCCTAAATTTAACTTACACCTGTTCTTAGGTAAAATACCTCCATAGTACACTACCAAAATAAGAAACCTTCACGGAGGCACGAACGTGATCTTTCTACGAAGGTTTGTCCATGGGGATATTTGATCTGTTGGAACCACGTCGACCTGAATGAGACGCACAGATAAAGACCAACGTAGATGGCGATAACCGTCAAAATAAGTGTCATCAAGATAAACACTGGATTCTCATTAAAGCATCATTGACCCTATTCAGCAGGACCACAGTTACGTCGCAGAGTTCAAATCGAAGAAATCACAGATTCGTAACGTTCCGAGCCTGCATCTGGCGGTTTAAAGTAGAAAAATTACAGTATACAAACTTTACTGAAACCCTCTGTCAGTTAATGACTCCCGCATGCAAGACGTTGCAATGATCAAGCAACCACTATACAATGACGAAACATCACGTCAAGATAAGTGAAAAATATTCACAAGCGTTTCCAAACGATAATGGAAATAATAATAACAATGATAGTAATTTCCTTTTATTTCTTAACCTTATGAACTCTACACACTCAGATCTATTTGTTAACTGTGGGACTGAGTCGGATAGCAACCTAACATTTCCTAGACGTTTTACTTAGGAGGCGTCATGGCGATACACTGCAGCGATAGATTTATCGCAACGTCGCTCGAAGCGGCCGATCTCTCCAGCGCTCTGATTTTGCACCCATGGTCTACATTGTTTGGTAGAGCTCGACGGATTTGCACAGACGACCGTCTGACAAATGATCAGGTCTTAACAACCGGACTGCTGGCTAACGGATAACCGGAAAAGGTATATCTATTCGCAGCAGGAACCTGCAGTTCACATGGCTAGGAAAAAAGAAGTGTTCACCAGACTACAGTTAACAGGAAACTGCTTATTCTTTGTACGGAGTCAAATTCAGTCTTCTGGGAATCATGCACACATCACAGCTGAGTTGTGCTTCTCTTTACCAAATCGTGTAGTCAAGTATGGAAACTATGGATGTGATGCGTTTGACTATTTTGACCCACGTCGTTTGTCAACCAACTTGCAGTTCTACTGATAGACCCATCGACAAAACGGATCGGTGCTTACATCAGCAAATCGTCGAACACTTCTCTAAATAGTCGATTCAGTCTGCTACGCGGGCGAACAGTCAAACGCACAACCGAGAGAGAAATGTGGCACCAGCGTTTGTGAAGCATCTCATAGGGATAGGTTACGGCGTCGACCCGAACAATTCGTTCAGTGTGTTACGATACCAAAACCCCTAAATTCTGACCACCTGTGAATTCGTGTTGATCAAACAGAGGCAGCCAGTGCGGTATGAGAAAAAGTTAATGGGTCACGCCTTCCACGGCTAATAGTGGAAGCCCTTTGGTCTTAAATTCACTCTGTTCAGATACTGTTGCCATATGTTCTTGTCATGTATTCTGTTTGTGCTTAGTATGTGACTGTCGAGGTAAGTCGAAATCTTAGCATCCCGTCACGTTTGTATCCCTGTTGTTTTGATGGTGCTAAATGCGATAAATGACAAGCAAATAAGCACGATATACTCAGAATGCTTGATCCGTTCATCGCCCACTGATGGTTTGCTGGATGACCATCACCACACAATGAAGGAAGTGGCAGGTCAATCGTTGGTGAGGAATAATGATGGAATCGAGGGAAAGACAACCTAACACATTTCACAAATGTAGCACAGCGTCTCATCCATGCTTAGTATATGCGTAGAGGAAAAAACCTACAACTTTTGATACAGCAAGACATATGGAAGTTGAAGGACGGTGGAATGCTGTGCAACGTTGTCATATAAACGAGCCAACGAAAACGTTCCGGGATGCTTGTCTATTGACACAGTGAAATACGAAGAACACAACAATTGTTATGTAGGAGGATGCTTAAACATCATTTCGTACGCTCTTTCCAATTAGATACGCGAAATGATGTATAAACATTTGGACGTATGGGAACCTAATTTGATGCCACAGTGTTCGCATGAGCCCGCGTTTGTGTGATTAGAGCAAAGCTTTTGAAGTGCAATAACCGGTCAGATCGTGATTTCTTTCGGAAAACGCTTCTGGAGAGAGATCCATCTTCACGTCTAGTCAGTCTGACATCCAGAAACAGATATCTGATTTTCCTCCTCGATTTCAATGGTAAATATGATGTTCGGTTGCAGGCTGTTAAAATGTATGCACATGATTTCATTTTAGTTACGTGATACGCATACCATAAATATGTTGTCAACGTACCGTTGCACACATACGCTGAGCTGACAACGTTTCGTCATCATCAGCAATACATCAGTGGTTCACATTGATGCTTAACTGCCACACAACAACGAAGAAGAAAAAAAGCAAACCCTGTATAGGAAGAGAGAAGAAAAAAAAGAGGGGAAGAGGAGGACCTAACTACTAAAAATAGCTACGTCTATATTCAAACATACAACATCAAGGCGCCTACACCTTGCAAACAAACAACCGAGCTGTAAGTGAAAGTAAGGCGTCATCAGCAAGACAGCTTCCTTACGGCTTTCACTGCCCCGCATCATTAAGTGCACTCACTTCACAGACAACTCGGCCAAACAACGACAACATTCACGCCACTGAGCTCGATTAGCCGCCATCTCACCTAACGTCTCAAGCCACCGACTCTGTGAGTCGCGAGGGCCCCAGCCCGGGAGACGAACCCGACCTACAGTGACCAACCCTTCGTAAACGATTTCATTTGTCTACGCCAGGTCATCATCTGTCCACCTCGCACCTTGCGCCAGTCAGCCGCAGCGTCCGCAAACAGTGCTCGGTGTGGCAAACGACTAGCTGGCATCCTTAGTACATGACCTAACCATCTAAGTCTGTGCAAATGTAGCGACTGAACAAAAGAACTCGTTTGACAATCAGTGCCAAACACCCGCTTCCTAACCTCCTCGTTGCTTACTCGCTGGTGCCACCCGATACGAGCGATTGAACGCAGACATCGGTGGTCAAATACCTGGAGACGGTTCACGTCCTCTACCCTGAGTGGCCAGGTTTCGCTGCCGTAAAGTAATACGGCCCTCACTGTTGTTTGATATACACGACCCTTAAGCTTTAGGGAAATACCTCTCTGTCGCCATAGGTGTCTTAGATTAGCGAACACCCCTAGCCTTGGAAATACGCGCTTCTATTTCATTCCCTACACCCGACGCCACCGCTGATGCAGCTTCCCAGGTATACAAACCGGTCAACAATCTCCATGACTTCATTATCTAACATTAAATCTACGTGATCACAACAATCTTGCAGAAGCACTTTGCATTTTGAGGCTGCAAAGCGCATTCCGAAGTACTTAGCAGAACGCGAAATAGCGTCCAGTGTTGTTTGTGCCGCTTGAAAGTTGTCAAACAGCATTATCGTCAGCATAATCAAGATCAGTCAGTCTTTCACCAGGTAGGAGGTCCACGCCGGCATCATTTGAGTGCCGCAGACAGTCCTCCATTATTTCGTCTATGACGAAATTGAACAAAAATGGCGAAAGGGGACAGCCTTGACGTACGTCCACTCTGTGTCTGAAACTGTCAGATCTAATACTACCGATAGCCCTACCTGAGCTGAGGTATGGGAATAAAGCACCGACAGTATGTTCACATACTTAGTTTGAGCGACTCTAAAAGTGTAGATCGACCTACCGAATCAAACGCACCTTTATAGTCGAATATCGGCAAATTGTTTGAACGGCGGTACACATGACGCTGCTCCAGAATTTGACGAAGGGTAAAAATGTGATCTATACAACCCCGCCCAGGGCGAAACCCAGCCTGTTCTTCCCTAATGTTTACTTCCCGAACTGCAGTGAGTCGACGAAGTATAATTGATGCTAGAACCCTTGAAATGACTGGGGTCAAACTAATCCCTCTATGGTTTTCGCAAGAGCCCCGGGCTCCTTTCTTAAATATGGGAACTATTATCGAGTGACCCAGCACGGAGGGACGGTCACCGCCGTCCAGACAAGTTGAAACAACTAAACCCAGGGCCTCCAGTAACGTTCCTCTACTTTCTTAGCAAAGCTTTGGCACAAGGTCATCTGAGCCAACACCACTACTACGTTTGAGAACCGAAATACAATTGCCGATCTCAATCTCAGTAGGTGGTGCTAAATCTACCGACCAGGGTGCTACATTACAAGTTTGTGGCGGCAACACAATAGAAGCAGGAGGCCAGCTAAATTGACCCTCAAAGTGTTCCGCCCAACGCTCAAACCTTCTAGACTTATTATAGATGAATGTGCCATCTGCCTCGCTGACAGCTTCACTGATAGACGGTCCTTTTCGGCCAGTGACACAGATGAGCTTGAAGAGTCAGTTGATGTTCCCTGAAACAAAAGTGGTCACCATTTCCTTAACTTTCTCCATTAGCCAAGCCTCATAATCAGCGTTTAGGCTGTTTCGGTTTCCTGCGGATATCTCCTAAACTTGTTATGTGAACTGCTAGAAGGTCTGTTCCGTCTGGCATTTAACAACTCGAGGGATTTATCCGAGATCCAATGCTTGTTTAACCCATGTACCCCTGTGCCGCATGCTACAGTACCTGCTTCACGAATGGCCTGTGAGATTTGAGTCCAGCAGCTATTAGGATCTTCGGAGTGAGAACTACTAAGGCAGCTTTCTAAGCTGGTTTGGTACTTATGCTTTACCGATGGTAAAGCCAGTTTCTCAACAGCTAGTCGTTGCTGTCGGTGGGGTCGTTGCCCAGCAAAAGTAACAACGAAACAATAACGTATCAACGCATGGTTCGAAATACGTGCTCCAATAAGAATGGCAGTCCTGAATCGAACCCCGCCACCTATAACTAACAGGCTATGTGGTCTATCTGAGACCAGGCCTGATTCGGAGAAGGCGGGCGCCAAGTATAGCATTGACGTGCACGATGCCTAAAACTAGTGCTGGCTAAAAATAGCTTATGCTCAGCGCACAGCTATAACAATCACCGCCATTATCCGAGTGGTGTTATGCTATCCCAAACCTGCCACCTAAACGAGACTTTACCTCACCAAGGCGGCCGATCCGGACGTTCATATTTCCGACCAGAATGACTATCAGAAGGAGAGCGGCCAGATCCGAGTAAAATGCGTCCTTGACGCCGATGTCACTACAGTCAGTTAGGAGCATAAACAGACACAGTGAGATAATTTCTAAACGTTTCGCGTCTAAAGCTAGCCTTAACAGAACCTGCCAGGCGGACGGCACTAAATCTACTGTTAACTGGAATCCAATCACCTAGTATGGCTGTGGCCATCTTGTTGAGGACTATACCTACTCCGGCCTGACCTGCAACGGCAGCTATAGAGTTACTCGAAGTGTATAGCAAGTATCGGGTAGACAATGCAGGTGCTGTTAGTTTCATATGTTGACTACTGTCATGGATTCTAAACTCCGAGATATAGCAGACATCGACATTTAATGAATCCAACGTTCGTGCGATAGCAGCCTGTAAACCTACCTGTTTTAGCGTGCGAACGTTGAAGGCACCTATATTAATTCGCGTTCTAGGTCTAAGCAAGGGACGAGGGAGGCCTGAAGCTGAAAGGCAAGAGACGGAACTTACCGGCTCAGTGTTACTACAGTTAGCTACATCTGTTGTGGGACCTGTAGAGTAATTATCAGAAATGGAGGTCGGGAGGGGCCTGAGAGCTAAATTTGATAGGACAGTGGGGGAGGGGTCAGCAGTAGCATGTTTTCGCCTATCCACCCTGCTGTATGCAGCAACACAGTTTATACCAGGAGACGGCTGATGCAGTATAGCATTATTGGTATTATGAATATTCATGGTGTATGTGGGCTGAGATACTGCCAGGACGCCCAGACCTAGACAGGAGAACGATTAGGGTTCTCAACCAAAGCCTTTGGCTCAAAAGCCTGTACCGCAAGGCAGCGGTTGGGTGGCAATGTAGCTGGACTGGTACTTATTCCGAAAAAAGTTGCCAACCTTCTTCCAACCCCCAACCTGGAGGACCAGGAGACAGGTTTGTCAGACCTCTACCCATTGGCCTGCCTGGCATGAGTGACTCTATCGGTGTGGTGATCACACCGTCCAGTTTAGCCCAATAGGTCATCGAGATGCGCAAGCCGTCACACCACGTCAAGGTCCAGTCTCGTTGTGACGGACAACGTTATGTGTTTGTTTCTCAACAGCAACTACAGAAAAATCAGCCAGCAAAAAACCAATAAACTAACCATGGCAACAACATTTACCTAGTGACAAAATTGTCCATTAAATAAAAACTGTCACTGACGCATAGGGTAGGGAGCACGCATAAATGAAACGTCAATAGAGCTAAATTTAAACGATTCTCCGGCACACAGTCAATGAATGTTAATCACTTCAATCAAGGGTACGTTCATGAACAAAGACTGGACATCAAACGACGTCATAATCTTGTCAGCAACATTCATTTTGCGCATGCTTTCTACAAATTCAACTGTGTCCTTAAGGGTATGCGTACACAGAAGGATCTTGACCAGCCCGAGAAGTTTTATCAGTGAGACCATGATAAGGAGAATTTATTATTGATAATATAGGTCTCAGTGAGATGTTGAGTTTGCACGTCTTCGAGAGACAGTACAAACGCCGTGTCTGCGTACCTCTGTGAACTAGTTTATGGTAAGACTTTGACGTAATTAAGTCTTGTAAGTCTTGTAACCAATTGGTAATACCTCTTTCGATAGATCGAAGTGTATTCTTTTGGTTCGGATCCAGACAAAACTTCTAACGATCTGATAGGATAGGGTCCATCTTAGAAATAATCTGATCGATTGAGAATGAACACACCTGTGCCCTTATCCACAACTTAAGGAGCGTTCAAGGATAGTCAATGAACAGTAACCACGCGACAGTGAAGTGTTATTCTTTAACAGTGTATCAATGTATAAGAGAGCGCCTGAGTCTCGGTTGTGTACACTTCACACTATTATGCATTTGCCGCTTGACAGTCCGTTCCTCAGTCTCATAGAGGAAGCCTTCCGCAAAGTTGGACACACAAGTTCAAGTTACAGATTATCATATTTTAGTCCAAAAACCTGATTTTCTGATAAGATGGCAATCGCAGCGTCAAATTCTGATGTTCAAACATCAGTATCAAGCGCACACGTGATACAGTGCAAGGGTATAATGCCCTATGGACTTTAACCTTTGCTTATGAAGACCAGATGTAAATGCGTCGTATCCGAAATCCAGTAATGCAGTAACCAGCTTTTCTCAGTCCGTTGTGTATATTTGCAACAATAAACCACTAGAAGCTCTCTATACTAATGAGATAGATTTCAGTTAGAGGAAAACCGTGCGAATAAATTTAAACGGTTATTACATTAGTTAAGACAGAAATTGATAGACAAGAAAACCTTGTACGAAACGATAAACGAGTGTTTCCATTAAGTAATGATATACAACAGTCGGGTGTTTAACACTCAAATTGGTTAACCATTAACAATGTCGCGGGAAATTGTTATAACGATTTGAGGTTACTTTTAAAAAAAATGATTCACTAGGAAACTATTGGACAAACTAATCCGGTAGCAAAATATTTGACAATTTAAACACATGAGAAAGACAGAGCTTTCTTAGCTACTTAAGCAAATCACGATCATGAAGGGCGAGTGCAGGACGGAGACGCGAATGTGTCACTAACCTTTATCTCTGAAAAAATTCGGACAACTGGGCAACAGGTGATCGGTTAAAGACAGTAGGGCGAGTGTGAGAACCGGCCAGAATCGCTGTTGGGCAGCGAGAATTCCGACAGTCGTGCTATTGGTAGCTGGCTCGGCCAATGAAGAGGAATCCGAAACACCAATTACCAGATTGAACTGTAGCCGGATGAGCTCGTACAACTGATCAAAATGTGTGAACAAAAAGTATGTAAGGAGTAACACAAGAATGAGGTTTTGGTGAACATGTGCCAACATGATCATTTGGTCTTGACTTCGCAGCCCAACAATTGCTTTAAAGCACATATAACACATCGATGTGGCAGACTGAGTGACAACGGGAAGACTTTTAAGGTTTTGACAGCGTCCTTATTCGAAGTAGTGTTTTGGGAGTTGTGTCACTTTTAAACGGCCAATCAATAGTCATAGACACTTAATTTATTCACAATATGCAACTAATTGATCTGTTAACATCCTAGAACAGCTACTCGGTAGCCAACAAAAAAAAACAATCAAAAAACTGATCTGCTTAAATCCTGTCACAGCAAACGCAGGTTTGCCACTGAATTTAACGTGGCAACCCTAAATTCGGCACTAAAAACCGGAAGAATGAACGAAAATGAGTTCTAATGAATGATAACATACACAAAACATGAAAATATCATATAAAAATGATGGCAATGTTCAAGAAACTTGAGCAAACAAGAAACATTGCGTACAGATGAGCTATTCAGCACAACCGGAGCACACAAACAAGTTACGCCTAGTCAAAAGAGTATCGAAAGTGATTCTCGCGTAGTCGAATTCGTTGGCCAAAACCAATAAAATTAAACACAGCCAAGGTTTGCGAAGAAGTATCAATTATAAGCATTGCCAGTTTTTTTGGATGAAACGAAGGATATAAATAATGACTATTTTCTTTCTTTTACGCCAAAACGAAACGTCGGTCACAAACCTGTTCTTCAAAGTCGACTGGAACTCTTTCAGTACTAGTCAAACCATCTGAAACAGGGAATCGCACCGCAGGCGAGGGAGCATCTGTAGAAGCTGTACCGTTTGAAGTGGAAAACGATGATAAGCTTTTCACCTTTCGGCAAAAGGTAAGGAAACTGTATAGCGGACCGGTAGCCAGAGCTAGTACACTCCAATCAGCTTCGTCCGGATTAATTAATTTGCGTTGTCCTGTTAAATCGTCTCGAGCCACCTGACTAATCAATTGAAATAAAGAATCAAATCCGTTGGGTTGAGGACTCGATGTCTGAGAATCGGTACAGTTTACGGTGGAACGGATTTGGGCACATCGAACTGCCTCAATCACGGAATGCAACAAACTAGCGGAGGCTCGGCGAACAATACTGTCTGCACAGCCCACACATGGACGCAGTGCAGGAATGATCAGTTCGAGTAAAATGTATTCCAAATCTCCGGTAAAGCTAAAACAATCGAAATGTTAAATGAGTATGCAGGAAATGAGACGAGTTGTACTGGTACTTGTAGACATAAATGTGAATGGTTGACTGACGGAAAAACGGAAGGGTTAGAGAGTAAGTGCCAACTGTTTGCTAGCATTAAGTAAAAGGGGGTCCAGATGGGCGGATTAATGAGAAGCAACACTGTCCCGATTGAAGACGGTTAACTTGCCACAATATAAGCTAAGCATGGTCATAGAGTTGCGATGCAATGCCAATGGAGGACGAAACCAGGGCAGAAATGGTACGTCCCCAACCAATTAGTAATCATCGCCAGAAGATCGGGAACTTGCGAAAATTTGGGAAAGAATAGATCCACTCAATAATTATAGCTTTAGTGGTTCTGGACATTTTCAGTAAACATCCTAATAAGTTTAGCCGAACCAAACACGAAAGTGCTAGAATGAACTTCCTGAAACCTGGGTGACAAAAGTGCGCTGAAAAGTTCTCCAAGTCAACTAAAAATGGACAACAACGTTGTTACACTAAAAGGGTGAATTCGCAGCAGCATACAGGCAATCCCTGGTCAAAACACAAGTTTATAGCATACAAATTGAGAAGATATCGAATTACACAGACATAATTGTTCTTTAAATTTTTATCAGAGCCAGCAGTTTACTACGAAGATAACCAAGAAAATAAGGAACAGACACTTCGTGCGCATATATTCGAGTAAAGAGCGGTTTAGTTTGCACATACGTTTGTGCAACACTCGATGGGAGGGTCTGAAACAAAGCTGGTAAAAAAAGCTAACTTGGACTGTACATAATCGAAAATAGTTGATCAAACATAAACAAATAGAGAGGTTCCGTCACACTGATCCGGGCGTTTAAGATAACAGCATACGCAAGTGAAATCCTTATCAAACGCCCCGGAAATAAAAACATGAGAGTAACGCTACCAACAAGGCGCGCAAAGATGAATTAAGGAGTACGTTTTAACTTAGATTTGGTCGATGCAAAAGGATCAAGTGGAAAAATAAAGATTCGTCACTGATTCAGCGCAAGCTCAGTACACATGGGCGGATGAAAATTAATCAGCTTAAGTGCGGGCTGATGTCTGGGACAGAGAGGAAGAGTGGCGTGGAGTAGGTTAATACTGTTTTAAGCAAAGTGAACAAAACCCTAAACAATACTATCAGCCTAATCAAGAAGGAAAAGAGCCTTGGATATATAAACGTGGGAATAAGGAAGGAATACTGGTCCTTGATGGACGCTATGACAATTTCGGACTGACGATGGATGATCGTGTATCGAGGATAATTTGTTTACTAACAGTGGAAAGTCCGGGATAAACCAGTTTATGACTGTAACTGTGAGCGAGTAACAGGTTCCAATCAAGTGTAAACGTGAACAGATAAAACAGAAGGTGAACTGACATAACTGGTATATGGTTTTCGTTTCATCCTTGATCGGCACTCATACGTTAACTCTGGAGATCTCCTAAACATAGAGAGCCGCGTTTCACAATGAAGAGGGCTATACAGGTGGCAAATATTGAACCAGTCATTGTGTTATTCCGTCCTGAGAGCTTACGTCTTCTCATGAGAACCGCATGACATGGTTGGCACTACTGTGCCAGACAGGATAATCCCTAACTGTTGACTGGGAATAAGGTGAAGTAGATATGTATTGCCGGCGAGAACGTATAAATCTGTTAGCGTGAAGCTGTCTATGCTGCAAAGCGAAATTATCGTTCAGTTTGCATCACGTCGCTTGCCATGTTGCTCTAAACCACTCGAATTGAATTGTGTTCGAGCCGGCCGGCCGGGTTGATATCTGCGAGGATAGATCAACCGGGTACAGTGTGAACTCGCACGCGTGTGCCTGCTCGTGCTGTGTGGTCGACGCGAGCTTGACACCATATTAACATGCGTCGTACGAATTTAGTACAGCATGCGAACATCGCGTGATTAGTGGCACAGCCAAACGGTGGTCAGATAACGGAGCGAACGTCACGCAGCACCCGTTTGCTATGAGGTGACGGCAAAGAGAAACGACTGCACAACTATCAGGAAAATGGACTGATCGACCGGATTACGTGCTGTACGCGTCTGAATTAGGCTAGTTCGAGAGAGCGAAACCTTCAATTAATTGTGCTGAGATGAGGCGTCCAACCGACATATAGATGCGTGTGTGTCACATTCGTCTGGGAATTATTGCGGTACTGAATTTGCTAGGGAAGCCGATTACTGCACCATACGATTGCAATGGCTGGCCATTTAGGACATGTAGTGCTTTAAGGCGGCCTACGTAATCAACTGAGTAAGAGAATGTGAGTCCGAGTTCGCTAGCAACTAACCAGGAAAACATAGGCTGGTGCCGTGAGTAAGTCGTGCTGAAAAGCACTGGCTGCTAGTCCGGAGAGAATTTCGCAAACGAAATAGGATAGATGGCAGTTAAGCATCAATGTGAACCACTGATGTATTGCTGTCTATAATGATGATGAGGAGGAGGATAGGTAGCAGCATACCAGGTCGAAGAGTTATTTCCGATTCAGCGATCAGTGCAGAGTTTAGGATCCATTCTATTAGCCCGTGGATGTAAGGCTGTTGTGCGGATAAGCTGGGTGCAAAAGAGAAGCCAGCTGCGCCAATAAGTGGGATACAAACTGTAAGCTACGATCCGTAGTTGTGGTAGACAGTGCGTCGAAACAGTTGCATCGGAAATAGGAAAAATTTCGGGTTACCGTGTAAATATACCGATGCGTGTGAGAATCTATCGATAACGTTTTGATGGCGATGCAGAGCTATTAATGCCGCTATGAACGTGGCCGATAAGTGCATCGATAGAGGCAAACTATTCAATGAGAATGCTATTATGGACACATATCTACGTTAGTTCGTAAGACAGGCAGAAAGATTCTTAATTATCAATATACTCGTTCACTTTCGACCAAGTAAAGCATCCAGAAATATCTTCCTTAATTACAATTCCTGCGTACGACAAGCTGTGACTAAAGTCAAGCATAACATTCTGCATCGCAGCTAGAACAAAAGGGTGCGGTGATCCTATGGATTCTATTTCAGCAACACTTCTCACTACGGTTTGTGCGTGACCTACAGGTTGTTGTACGCTCTCCAAAGGAGATACCGATTCAATTGAACTTCATTACAGACGACAGCTCAGTAGTACATTGGACACTGTACGTGAACATCTTGTGATCAATGACGCATTGACAAACAGCGGTCATATAGTAGACTGAGTTATGCCACAAAAGTACGTTGCGGTTTTCCTTTGTAGAAGTACCACGCAATTAGTGTGAACAGCTGCTCCATTTTTGTGCATAATTCATTTTCTGTAGAAGCTGTTGGAAAACCACCGAGTATGCTTTCTGATAGGCCTTGTTCGTTTATTAAGAAAGTGATTGTTTTCGATTTGATGATAACCACGTTGGGGCGGTCCTGCAGTTCTGTTACGAAACGCGTAAGTGACAAAACCCTCGGACATAATCGATACCAGAAGGCTGGGTGAGGAGTAGGCAAATCGGATCGCGAAATTCAATATAAGTTGGAATGGATTACATCCTCAACGATTGCACACAAGCGTTTAGTCGCCTACGAGGTGCATACGGAATATAAGTCATAGCCCCATTGCGCAAATGTCTTCCCAAGTATGCCGAAAAACATCACCACTAACGTGTGATCAAGAAGAAGATGAGTGGGCTACCTTCGAACGAAGTGCATTTGATAGAACACAGTGGAAAAAAGAACACAAAAAATCTGTAACGATGTTTGTAACACTCACCATAAACACCAGAAGGTTAACCGGATAGAATCTAATGGGTAACATTCTCGGATGTGTAGAAAAATGGCATTTGTCAAAAGCATCCGGACTTTGTTAGTGAGAGATTTCTAAAGAGAAAAACAACCCAAAAATCACCGAGTTAGGTCAAATGAACAGAAGTAAGAATCACATACGAAATCTTACCAATTTTCTAATAAAAAAGAGCGCCAAACCTATCTTACCGAGTGAAAATAAGATGCAGCTCTCGAATACAATGATAGTTTGGCAAATGAATATATGGTTGCTTGCAAAAAGAATTTAGAGAAAAGGTGGTCGTAAACAGTATAACACACATCAACCAAGGGATTTTGATAAATGAGGGATTAGATGGATTGCGATGATATCAAATTATTGACACGTGATTCGGACCGTTGGATGGGGCAGACAAATATTTACACAAGTGTTGTTGCTTTTTATTAAACTTCGGTTGGTGCAAAAGTAAGTTCAAGAATAAACACGACCGACCATTCCAAACCTTCAAAATTTCCACGTGGAACGCTAATGACGTAAAAGTGATTGATAACGGGAACCAACACACAGCGCCCTAAGAAAATAAACCGTATCTAATATGCCAAGCAAACTGCGTTGGGTTGAACTGAGTAACATTAAACCAAGCTTGATAGGTTTTAAATCATTTTTATTTAATGCAGTTTTTGCTTTGCTAAATTCGTAGATGTCCCAATCGTTTGGAAGCCAAAAACAAGTCGGTTATCAAAGATTCCGACGCACCACGGTACTCGTGCGCGAGATGTATCCAGGAAAACATCAATTCCCGTCGAACTTTCACCGCAGTTATATCAGGTTTTTCGCAATCACGTTGAAAAATGCAGCCTAATTTGATTATCCGTTTAAAAAATTGATTTATCCTGTAAACTGAAACAAAAAGGAATACTTTATGAAAAACTATCCCCAAAAAATTATTCTGGTTCAATTAGTGTGTTTTTAGTGAAAAATGGCTGTATTAGTGATAAACAGCGTTGGGTCAGTCAATGTTATTAAACATATGGTGGATTCTATATGACACAGTGGGTTCGGTGGGTAACTGAGCTCCTGCGTAAGATTTTTGATTTCCTGGCATGGTTTCGTAGCCCAGTTGATGAGGGGCCTACTGAGTCTGTCCACGCTGTATCTGTCGCTGGTTCGAATTCAGCCAAAGTCCAGATACTTCACAGTTGGGTCTCTTCTAAATTTAGCACAAGTGCTATATGCAGTAGGACTGCAATTCACAAAACAATAATCTAGGCAAATTACTTCTTTTGACTACAAAGCTTGCTAGCATAGTTTTATTCAAACTTTGTATAAAAGACATGGGGAAAACCGTGAATGACCGCCGTGAGTCACCTGCTTAGCATATGTACCGGATGAGCTGGAAAATACCACTTTTGTGGTCTTGTATTAGGGCCAATTAAAAACTGCACTTATGAAAATGTAAAGTCATGATCTGATCACAGAAGTATCACACACAGGCTGTGCAAAGTCGGGCAGTTTCAGCCTCAAACGTGTAGAAACATGACATGAGTTCACGACCCTGTGGCGAACGAATGGCTCACAACCAAAAAAACGTGAGAAGATAAACAGGGCTGCGGTAACCTATGCTGATACTATGCTCATTAAGACGATGGTACTTTCAGGAACAACCATATTAGACACGCCAAAAAAAGCAGTAAGACGAAAAGGAGATACAGCCATAAAGCTGTATGTCGCACTATTGACCGCATACGAGTGTTTAGGTAGTGCGGCACGGTCCAATGAGCGATCAGGAGAAATACTTTCACTTTCGGCTACGTCGTCGTCCAAATGGGGGAAAAAGGGAGTTGAAAAGACCTCTCAAACAGGGGGGAAACTGATCGTCCAACGGCTGATCACGACCGGCGGCGAGTCACCTAATATATACGGAAACTCCTGGTGTCATTCGAGATCCAGACACAGCATCTAATACACAAATCGCCCGCATCCGGGATCAGAATCAGACATGGACGCGGATGCGTTTTTGGGTGAGGCAAGCCTCTCACTACCAAGTGAACCAAACTTTTGGATCACTGGCTCCAGGTAGAGTCCCTCAAGAACACACTCCCCCCCTTGCCTCGCAAATCAGACTTTTGAGTCAGAGAGTCAGGATGGGTTCCTTCAAACAAAAACTATTCTGTGGCAAAAGAACGATCGGGAACAAACTGAAGCGGTTGCTCCCGTGACAAGCCAGTCCGCTCATTCTCACTGTTCCCCTCTGGTCCTAATGTTTCTTTCTTCAAGCCAAGACCAGTAGTGAACATTGATGCTTTTAATGCCCGCAGTCTTCGACAGATAGTTCAGCAAACTGCTCTGTAGAGCACTCTGTCGAGTCTGAAACTGAGTGTGTGCTGTGTGTCAGCTACACGTCCTCATGATGCTAGCATTACCTTTCACCTGAATTCTTCCGTGGATAATGCAACGAATCAACGGTACTCTTTCAGGGTCTCTGATGACAACGATTTTGAATCTCGCAGTCTGGCTAAAAGAGAAATTGTATCGAACTCTGAACCATAGCAGAGCTTGCACAGCCGAATCCCAGCGAATGGTCTGCTTTGTGCCATCGGACAACACTTCGGTCAAAGTCTATCGACACAGACCAGAAAGACGTTATTTATTTGCCATATCTGCATATATTCCAGCAGGCAATAGTTCAGATGTTGTCAAGAACGCCTTCCACGATGCCCTGTTTGGTCTTCTGGGACAAACAAAATACTTAGGCATCATTGTGCTCGCCGGTGATGTGAATACACAGCTTGATCATCTCACTCCAGAAGAAAAGTGGCTAGGTGGGTGCCACGCAATGACAATGGTAATCAACTGTTACAACGTCTCATGGAGTTTGCCTATCGAGTAGCACATTTCAGTGCAACATACGACAATACGCCACGTGAAGACCCAGCCATGGACAAAAGATGATCACATCATCCTTCAGCCATCGGTGGGACCACTACTCTGAAGACGTCATTCAATTGGAGTAACCATCTTGACCCAGATCATACAGAATTGCTAACTGCTAGGTGGTCAAACAAAGCTGCCAAGCCACTTATAAGTGGAAAAATTTCAGTGCTCCACGGTGGCGTTGATGAATTTCAACGTGAGCTGCTGCTGAGGCAGTCGACCGCTTGGATCATTTGGTGGATTCCATATGAGACAGTGGGACGGGTGGGTAACTGAGTCCAAATGTGAAAGTTTCGAGCTCCCGGTGTGAATTCGTAGCTCAGCTGATAGAGCGCTACCATCTAACTGCATGCCACGTAATCTCCAGTTGCATTGTCACAAAATAGATTAAAAAGTTTCTCTGAAGACCAGTGCAGGCAGAGTGTGAGCCATTAATTACTTTGTCACAGAGCTAACAACTGCAGGACCATGTTGACAAACAGTCATCAGGCTATGATCACTCAGAACTGATGTCTACAGAAAGTGCATACTGACCGCAACAAAAAAGAGGACATGTCCCTGATAGTTCATCGGTGTAGATAATAGCACCGAATTCGAGAACTATGAAAAAAACACTTACCACTTTAACTGAGGCCATCAAGCAACAGTAACCAGCCAATAAACCGGTTTGTACGGCATGATGGTCGAACTCAAAATCTGGAGTAGGAGAAAGGCGAAAAAGGGCATGGGGTTCAGTCACTCAACACCGAGCAAGATACAGTGAAGGAAAAGTAGAACAACTACAGCGCCAATTGAGAGAAACTAGGAGATGAAGTAAGTTAGAAAGACGAATGAATTCAGAGAACTAGAAGTATAGAAAATATTATAACCCTCTCGGGTCACACTAATAAACGAATACATGAAGGAAACGCTTATTTCTAATCGACCACAGTCAATTCTGTACGAGCCCAGTTAAAAAAAACGATATGAAGTAAATATAACAAATATTTTCAAGTACAGTTAAAATAACTGACAGATTTATCATAAATTGAGACTAGATTAGGAAATATAGTTGATACTGAGGTGAAACGAACATCGCAGCGATCTCTATTGTTTAGATAAGCGACGAGCAAACAGACCATAGAATGGTCAGAGCACGAAAAATGAAGATATTACTCTCAACAAAGTAGTAAGCCGGAGTGAGAGGTGTTTGATATGTATCTAGAGCACGCTTTTACTTCAACGAACACTGATCCAACAGAATTCGTCAGATTGATCGGGCACGTTAGATAAATCAACCCATCTAAAAGATGACCAGTCGGAATGCTCATCAATGGTTCCTAACGAGGTAAGAAACCTGTGCTATGACCCATGTGGGTTGGGCTGTGTAGTCAGAAAATGTGAATGGTTGTGAATTCGACGCTTCTTCATAAATCGCCAAAAAGGCAGTATCCAGCATATAGCAACCACGAGCTCCAATAAAATGATCGATCTGTTGTGCGTCATTTCATACACTTTTTGATTGACAGGTTGACAGTTGACTCGCTCTCACAGTGCATGCAGTCACAACAACACAAACTGTTACATCTAGTGCCTGATTGTTAGACTGATCTGAACTTAATGAATCTGAAAATTCTCCACAACACGCAACAAAGACTAGCTTTGCGTGCCGTCTTGGAAGAATATAACGGCTGTGATGATAAACCAAATGAGACAAATAGCACAACCATTTACACATCTCAATACCAGCTGTTGGATCTGTTGAAGTTCGTCTGGTACGTTTGTCGTCTTTTGTCTGGTATGATGCGGAACGATGAATTCGTTGAGGTTTGTTTGTAGAAAGCCGATCCTAAATTTGCCTTTATTTGTCTTTGCTGTGTGCAGTAAACAATCATGATGAATTTTGTACCATAACTGCACATAAAATGTTTGCTTTCTTCCTTTTTATAACTATCATTGCTTATCTGTTAAAACTTCCTTTCTTGGTATTGTTTGACACGTTCTCACCTTCATCTGCACCCGATTGTTTTAATGAGCTCATTTCCCGTTGACTGGTGGCTATTTGTGGACTCGTGTTTAGTTACTCCATTTTGAACGCCTTTGCTGGATAATTTGTGTATCCAGTTAAGTCACATTCAAGGTGTAATTTTATCAAACAGTACCGTGTGAATTCCAGTCATTTCGATCGTTTTTTTCTGACTTTTTTGGGACTTGGAAGATTGGAAGACTGTCTGAATAAGCGTTATTGTAAATGTCGAATACGCGTTACCGAGTGAATTACTCTGAATCGTCAAGAGCGATTTAACGCCAACCTAGCAAGTCCCCTTCGACGTGCCTACAGTTGTACAGAAAGACCAACGAACAGCGATTATCGGTACACATAAAGTAACGTCTATTGGTGCAGGTTACCTTACTTCAACGTGTATCGAGGATTCCGGGGAAATATTACACGTTCGATTCTGTCTGCCAGTGCCCTATGCCGAATGAGCAAAATGATCACTACCGCACGGTCTGTCCTGAACTTCGCCTGAACATACAGTCGTTAGCGTAGTTGTTTCAATGCAGCTACCTTATTGAATTTAATATGCTAGTTTTATTTGGCCCTTTAGTGGAACGCCAGTTCGTCAACAGACACAAAATGATACAGCTAAACTAGTTGAACACTGGGTATTTGTTTGGGCTTTTTGAAGCTTGTCATATTAGTCCACTTGAGAGCGAGTACAATTCAGTACACAAGTTTACACATGCGAAACTCAAAAACCAGCTGGGAGAAAAGCGCGAGATCTGCTGCCCAAAACGCAATATCGCGACGGACAGGAATTTTGGAACAGACAACTTGAGGCTTTTCCATCCCATTAGCATCACATGTAACAGGAGGCCAAGTATGACCGAGAAAAGCTGCAAGAAAAATGGCCAACCCACTCAAAATGAGCAGCAAGGCTAATGAAGATAGGCAGGTATTTTCAAATAATGGTTTACTGGATGACAGCGTTGTTGTCCTTACCTCTTGGCACTGTCAATTACCCTTAGTCTGTGGGAATTTCTCACGAGATCACGCAGATCCCTGTGCTTTATTGGCATTGACAAATATGAAGTGCCACATGTACAGACTCTAAATGATAACAAAACGCAACGCGACAATCAAATGAATCCATGTTAGACAGTCACGATTCCGAATACCGCAACACTCAGTTTGTGAGATATTAAACAGCCTTCACATATGCCTTGTTTGGCGCCCAGTTCAAAAGTGACACACGAATGAAAGGCAGCTCTGACTATAAGTTTCAAGCCACCCTGAGGTCACGCAGCCACATTACCTAATTAGGTCTATATGCAAAATCACAAGGTGACATATTTTGAAAAATGTAGGAAGAGTCACTCCAAATCTTCTTCGAAAATGGTTTTATTTTCCCCGAAAATGAACTTTCCTCAACGACGTCGTGCTGTTTGAGTGTGCTGGGTTTGGCAGAACGAGAGAGTTTAGTGACTTGCATATGATCGGAGGTCAGAGTACAAAATCAACTTCTGCAACTCATATGATTAGGGTCTAATGAATTACGAACGCATTTGGATGAAAACAACAGTATACATGAGACTTGTAATCAATGTAGGTCGCTGAGTCATTCATATTAACATGTTGTTATTGCGCGATAACTGTCGGTGCTGCCGGCTGTTCCGTAACTGGCTGTGTTTTACGTGCAAGCATAAGACTAACCGTCCATAACTCTGAGTCAACTTAAACACATGCAAATTGGCTGAGTTTACAGCTGTGAACAGTCCACAACATATTAAAAATCTTCTAGCAAAAGAAACCGCGTTTGTGATGTCAATTCCTACAAGCGCACAGGGGACACTCACAGAACTGAGTGTACGAGAGCAGAAAGCAATATAAGTAAAATTCGATTTTTTCGTGAACAAACAAACAAACAAACAAACGAAAACGATCTTGTATGCTTACTCCCAAATTCGGTCTGATGCATAAGAGCGGTCTGTAAGGGAACAGCCAAAAACTTTTGAACTCCAACCGGACCGAGACTAACTCCGAAGGTGGCGAGAAATTTGCAAACTGCTAGACACACAGACATGGATGGGTCAGATTGAGGGGAGATATGCCATGGGCAGGCAAAATGTGCGTCGTACTGATGCTAAAAATAAGAAATACATACAAGAAGCACATAAACGAGATAAAAAGATCGGATAAGAATCCGACAATCCAGCAAAAACGATGTAAGTACATATACAACGAATTAGTTGTACGTACGGCCACAGGGCTATAATTCGCACCCTAAAATGAAACCAACAGTGCATGAACTAAAAGACGATCGATTAGAGTATGGTTGCTGAACAAGAGTACGACCAGTGGATGCAATTACAACTTAGAAGAACAGAAAGTTCTCTCCAATACTTCAATATAGAATAAAGATACCAGAATATCCTTTTCAAAGGGAAGATAAACTGGATGAAATATTACAGAGGATTTAAGCAATCGAGCCTGGTGTGATTCTTAGCATATATATCACGTTTTCAGTCGCTGACAGACCACCTACAGTGAACGAGTAACATAAACAAAAATGTTTGCAGAATTCCGTAATAAAATAGAAATACAAGAAAGACGTCAACATTCCATGAGCACCACGAAAAGGTGTTATACAATCCAGCAACTCGAATCAACACCCACCATGAAAAAGGGGAAATACCGAAAAAAATGAACCGGGTCTTTTTGTATCTTTCGCTGTATAAAAGTTAACTTACAGCTGCAAATATAGTTACGTAGACAAATGGCAACAACACATGTTCCGAAAAATGCTCGGATGTATGTTGAGGTGGTTGGTCTAATAAATGACCGATGAGCTGCAGATAAAACGGCAGAATCTAAACACATCGATCACTTAGCGTCCACAATGAAGGCAGCCGATTTGTTTCAGATAACGTACACACCGTAACGTTACATAGCAAGAAACTAAAGTTTTTGAAACCGGTCAGGTTTAACTGATCGTGTGAAAACGGCCAGTTCTGAGTTCGGGAATTCTGTCTAACCTGCAATGGCTCATGTTAGTTGTTGGTAAACGGATGGTAGCCATGCTCTAACTGAATAAAAATTGGGCGCCTTTAAATTAATAATCTAAAATATACTTGTATTCCGTTATCGACCCATAAGCAAACTGTTGAATTCTTCAGTCGTGGACAAAAATGAACGACAAACAAATAACATGAGTCAATTTTCGCAGAAACGCGATAAACTTACTAGAACAAAAGCTTCCAACAAGCCTTTGTGGTCATATAGGCTAACGGGCGAATCGGTCATTGACCGTTTGCTTGTACTTGCGGACACGTGGATTAGAAGTTCGTTCAGCTTGGGTAACAAAATCGTCTGCAACCACATTTTGGCTGCCCACTTTTGAACCAAGTGTTCTTTCGTGTAACAAGTAGGCGACAACGGGGACTGCGTCTCGGGCGCCGGCTTAGCGGAGGGGTTCGCAGGTTCTATGGGCTGATCGAGAATGACTTCGAAATTCTCTTGCAGAACACGAAAAGCAACGGATCCCAAGATCAAACAGACATTTACAACTGAATCAGAAAGATTTTGAGAACCTAGACGTGACAAACAAGAAACACTTATCAGTTCGGGCCACAAATAACTAAAATGCGTTAGAAAACTGCAGAGGCGGGTCACATTGAGCAATTAAGCGAATATTTAAAACCGTCTCATGGTTTGACAGGTAATTTAAACACGTGACAGAAATAAGGAGGTAACAGTTTGGCAAATTAAATCTATTTCACACCGAAATGACACACTGACGATGCCATTGGTGGACCAACTTTTAGCCATATGGTCACTCACGAACGGACAGGTTTCCCAATGAAGAATGGCTGTGGCGGAGGAAATGCATTAATTTATATTCGCGTGAATATTCACCATTGTACTAGCAAGTATGGACAAATTAAGGGCACTCGTAAACCAACGCACTACGAGACCGATGGAGAAGTGTTATATGGTCAATCCAAATAGTCAATCAGAAAGGGATGTGGTGATTTAGTCGAGCTAAGTGGTAACGATGATAGCTGCCAATCACACGATTGTGGGTTCGAGACCCGGCCATTCAAATTGTCTTTAATTCACCATGGACAGTCTAACAGTATCCAGACCAAATGCAGTCATACTGCATAGTGGCAAACGTTTTATGGTCTAAGGATTTCGAGCAAAACAGGAAGAATAATTGTAAGTTGAAACACGAAGTATCAAGAGAAGTCGAAGGATGCAACATTGATATGTCCACTAGTGGTGCGTGATCGATTGGTACATATGTCTTCCAAGCGTGCCTATTGTCCTATCGATAACTATTTGAATTGACCATCTTATCGATCGCCAGAACTCATCATTCACAAGTCTCCTGTTCACACTGTGCGTACCGCCATAGGCCGAACTGACTGCACTGTACCTGCCTTAGGTTGTTGCAATAAACTTTTTTATTACCCCACTATCATCCTGTTTAAGTGACAAATATAAACGTGGTATTATAGAATTTATGGAGTATCCTTACGTAAAAGTTCGTAATCATCAAGTAAATTTGCTGGTAATCACTACTCGTATTCGGACGCGGGCTAATCAGTATCCTATTAGCAGTGTGATGATAATCACAACGCGCTGGGAGTTCACGCAGAACAGTTCGTCCACACAAACGCAGTCGATACTGCTGTCAAGCTGTTACCGTGCGTTGAACGCATCTGAAAACAGGTCGTAATCTTTTTCGATATCGTGTAAACGATGACGAAAATCTAAACACGTGATCAACTCACCTGTTCCCAAGCAAACTGTTGATGTAGGTCGTCCATTTTCGGACGCGGGTGATTCACGTGCACTTTCTGTTGCGCTGGCCCAGATCAAAGCGGCGGACCAATAGGTTTGTTCTGGTTGTTGCGGCCGAATCAGCGTGATGAGTGACCATGCGTGTAAAAATGGAACCAGATAGCCTAACATATCGAGTGTATGAATGACCATTTCGTGCGAGACCGGATTATTACATAACGATTGTGAAGCCTGAAATAAAACGTGGGAGGCGTAAACGACTGGTGGTCGAATGACGAGAGAATCGAACGTGTAGACATGTCAAATAAAAGAAACAACTCAAGCGAGACACGGGGTATGACACGAAACGTAAACGTCACTCAGAAAATAGCATGAACTGGGAATGAGTAGTCAAGAAGTGATTATATAGAATGTAAGAACCAATATTTAAAAAATAGCTGTTAAGAAAACAAGTAATGTCACCATTGTCATGGCTACTGTTGCAGAGCACACCATTTACCAGTCCTGAACATTTTTCGTGAACCTTTCCTAATCTGTTGAGTAGAAACATGTTCAGACATCATGTTCACATATAAAATCTGGTAACTCATATTTTAATTAACGATCTGATTCGCCAATGCCAGCTTGAGGTCGTAGGCTCACCCTTTGATGCATACAATCAAAAAACATTAGGCTGTTCAAATCGGTCGAAATGCATTGCTAGGGAAATTGCACATGAAGTTTTGCATCAACGATTACATTACGGATTTGCAATCAAAAGAAATGACATTAGATGCATACGAAGTCGAATTTAAGATTAGAATTGATATGCAACGATGAACACAGATCGGTTCAAATGTCCGCCGTTCCGATCAAGCAAACAGTTTGAGTTCAACAACTCGAGCGCACTCCATGTATACACACATGGATGTGGAGCATCCAATATCGACAGAACTGAATGTTAGCTCACATGTGAAACAGCTGAGCTCCTACCAAAAGGAGGCCAACGAACAGTTATGCGTTCATATAAATCGAACACCGCCCACAACTGATCGCAGCTGTCGCATTTCCACAGACAATCAGTAATCAAAATATTGCTCGACAAGTCAGTGATTTCTGTGATTTCAACTTGGAGAGAAGTCCTAGTCGAGGGGTCATCGATTGGAGTTAACAGACAGTAACTGTCTCCTCTCGAGACGATCGGGCAACCTGATCATTACTCACAAGCGAAAGTGGTTGAGCGTTCACATATGATAATTCGGTCGTGCCTAATGTGAGGTCAATGGCGCAGTGGTCAACACGGTTGCCTCATGAAAGCGTGGCCGGAGTTCTAGTCCCGGCAGTGGCAAGGATATGCACTACTGACGAGCTCTAATGAGAGCGAAACTCGAGTCTAGTGCTTCTTTTCGAAAGGGGCCGACTGGAAAGTCTATGGGAATGCGACAGCTGCGATCAATTGTGGGTGATGTTCAATCTATATGAAAAACAAAAATCCCTTACTACTCATCAGTTATGCATTCATCAACTACCTTAACAAAGAACATCTGGAAGGAACCAGCTTAACCGATCGCAAATTATTACCTCAAGATGCAACACATGATCCATTTTTCGTGTTTAGTTCCCCAAGCAAAACACGCTTGTTACGGTATGTGACCAGACATCGCCACCACACTTTGTGCACACAAGGATACCTGATTGTGACGACCTTGTTAGCAACTGGACAGGCTTCCAACTTTGATCACCTTGCATTTTATTTTGTGGTTTGGAATTTGGTACTCTTAACTCATCATCATCATAGACAGCAATACATCAGTGGTTCACACTGATGCTTAACTGCCACACAACCACGAGAAGAACAAAGGAAAAAAAGAAAACCTATATGGAAAGAAAGAAAAAGAGGAGGGGAGGGGAAGTGGACCTAACTACTAATAAAATAGCTACGTCTACTCTTAACTAGTCCACAGTGAACACCTGTAGAGACGGTGCGAGTTTCGTCTGAGCAGAGACGGTGTAATGCCAGTCCTTGGTCATCCATACACACAACAGAAATCAGTTTTCCCGAAATTCGAAATTGATTATAGTCGGAGATAAAGAGAGGACGCTCTAAATAGCCCACAACTTATGAAGGCTGTGAAAAACACCTCAGTAATCTGGATAAAGATATAGACTCAATAGCGGGGTAACTTTGGGAGGTGAAAATAAATGTATGTCGATCTCGTTTGATCTGTATCTAATCAAAAACGTTAGTTCCGAGGTTTTGTAGTTCATCAGAAATACGGTAACCCGGAATACTTTTAGTACAGTTTATCGTCTACTAAAAAGACACTTCGACCAACACACCGATGAAACTCTTTGGGGGAAACAGTCAGCTGACTGAAAGCAATATATCATCGCATTACGTTGTGGAATTTATGAAGCTTAACATAGCGTCCACCATCAAATCACTGTACGACGTACATAACCAGAAAAAATATGCTACCAACTTTACCATACAAGACCTGGTTGCCTTCACAAACCATGAAATATTTACTTCAGAACTACCTTGAGAATAGAGCAACCAATTCAATCTCTGACGACCTGCTAACTTTATAACTCCATATCAGGGAATGACCTCTTAAGCGTTCATTCTTATCAAGAGGGAGATCAGCCAGTAGATGACCTGGGGTGTGGAGTATTTTGTAGAAGGGAATTAGGTCTTCCTAAGATGTATCAAATTCGTTCGGAATTGATACAATTCCGTGAACATCTCTGAAGAGGGGATTATCAGGACTCCTATGCCGTATTCGTCACACGTTTCTTAACGCCTTGAGTAGGCGTCTGAGGCTTATTAAGGGAAAGACAACGGGCCCACAGGTTTATTCCCAGGTGTGAGCAAATTATGGGGATGAACGTAGTGACAGCGACACTGAGCGGAATGTCTCACAAATCTTCATTGAGAAGTGAAAATGCCTTCCGGGTATCTGAAGGCTTCAAAGACGAATAGGATCGCACGGCTAATATGAACATGGGAATGGCTGACCGTCTCATGTGAGTAGCTTAATTTTTGGTATTGGTATGTTCGCCGAGCTTGGCATTTAGGTTGCAAACGTTTCATCACCAAACGAGGTGACATCATCAGTGCGTAAGTGTTTCAGCGTATAGTTTTGAGCGTGGAGGTTGGTGAAGTGCGATGGATGCCTGCACTTATATAGCGGAGTAAGTTGACCTCCTGACCTGAATTCTGATTGGTCACTTCCTGTTGTTTTGACCTTTGACCTGAATTACCATTGGCTGTTTTTGTTGCATTTGAACTTTGACCCGAGGCCTGACTTGGCTATTTCCAAAACCTCTTGAACCTTTGATATGGAGTCTGATTGACTGCCTCCTGTTCCTCTTGAACTTTTACCCCGAATCTGGGTGGTTGGTCCTTATCCTCTGACTGTGTGGGTCAATCCTCCGTTTTTGGAAATCAATCCAACTGATCATCTATTGTTCCGTTCTGATCAGTGGTCCGATCCGTTCAAGTATACCGACATTCGAGCTTGACGGCGTTTACATCTCCTCCATTTTTTGGTTCGTATTGGTTCATAGATATTGGTCCGCTTATTGTTTTTATTGACCCGGCTGATGAATACCAAGCCTCGAGAAATTCTCTTGCGTGTCTGGTGTTGGCCTGAGTAAGGACTTCTGCGGTATTCAAGTTGAAGGTGTGTCCAGTTTCATCTTCGTGGACGGAGATCAAAGAAAATTGATCGTGTCTCTTGATGGCTAATTCGTGTTCACGTATTCGTGTTGATAACTTCCGTCCGGTTTGGCCGACGTTATGTTGTCCTCAATTATTGTATTGTATATTGTACATAACGTTTCTTCTATCGGCTGGTTTGAGTTGTTCCGTTAGTTTTGATAGCGCTCTTCGTAATATAGCCGTTGGCTTGCGTGCATGGTACCCTGAAGTCTCAGAAGTCTTGTGATCATTTTTAATAGGCTTTTGATGTATGGCAGCACAATTCGTTTCGTCGACGGTTCCGTAGAGCTTGAATCTCTTTCCTTCTGTGACAAACTGCGTCTAATGAAACTTCGTCTGCACAAGTACTTTTCCTTCTTCCTTCGGAGCTTTGCGGTACTGCAAGGTATTTCAGCTCGTTTGAACAGAGTTCCAATGCAGCATCTTTTGTGGCAGAGTGGGCGATTGCTATGACTTAGGCGTCTGTTGGCTACTGTGTTAACAGAACAGTACGATTACGGGCACGCTGAGCACAGGTGATAATATTGCCGTACTACGGCTAGTTGAGATGAGAGTGGACACTAAGAGTGGTTTATTAAATATGAAAAATTTGTCAACCGATAAGTTTTAATGAACCGGCCAAACAATTCACAATAGAAACGGATTATTGGATGCACACCATCTTTCCGCTTCGGCTCATCAATATTTTCTGAGGTGTCTGTTGAAAAACCGACTTAGCCACCTATTCTAATTAGTTTCAGTCTTTTCCCACTGTTCTCTCTATTAATCTGTTTTCCAACGGGCTTCGTGAAACACACTACACACCTAGTACATGTAAATGACAGTTCAAAAGGCGGAAAACTCTTTCATGTTCCTGTTGTGCGAACCTACGATCGACCAACTCAGCCTAAAGTAAACAAACTGTTGTCGTTTGCCCCTCAGTACCGATCGTCCGCGGGATCAGGAATCAATGCCAACTAATCATCAATCCATTACATTTCATTTGTTCCTACACGTAACCTTCATCTGTTCATTCCACTGTACATCAAACGAATCGTGGTCTACACTTCAGGGACGATTAGTATTACTCTGGTTGTTTCAGCTCTGTCTTCAGCCATCATGATAGCCGTCAAACTGCTACCACGATGGCTACCATCTTAGCACTCGAGACAGGGCTTGCCCGACCTATTCGACCATTCAGACGACAACGAAGACCGAGGCCTACGCCAATCTGAGCAGGCCACTCATGCATCCGCAGACAGACGACCGCTTTACCAGGCTTGTTGTCCGTGTGCGTTTTACGTCGTATGGGCGCACCCGCGCTTCCAGTGCTCACCACGTATGTGCCAGCCCGCAACTCCGTCAGCTTAGTTACCGTGTCCGGGCTCACTAGCCTTGTCTAATCTCTGTTTCCGACGCATCTGTGTCCTCTCACTCCGTAAAAGCCAACCAATCCTTGTGTCTGTCAGATTACTCGTGGGCACATTAGCCGTGAGGCTCCGATAGACGTTGGAACCCAGAGAACAATGTTGGGACATCATAAAACGACCTCGAGACGCGCGAAATTGATATCGCGACATTTTGAACTGAGAAAGAGGCATAGACGTCATTAATGGGAGATAAAGCGTTTGGTGTAGTTACTAAAAGAATTGAGAACGAAACAACCACCTCGGGTGGCCTTCCTCAGGAGTGTTGTAATCGAAATCACATTAACAAAGGAACAGAGGTCACGTGGGATTTGCCGTGGTTAGGTCAATCTGCGCTGCATCTGAACTGACCGGTCGAATCCTTTACCCATTAAGTGGAGGTGAGACTGATGTAGATAAGATGTCTCTGTCTGGTGTTGTTTATCCATCCACGCCACACTGCAGACAGGGGTTTGCTATCATTGCGATTAACACAAGCGTGTTGTGTGTAAATGGTGAGAGCTTCAGCGCAGCAGCGTTCCGCATGGGAAGGCAGACCCTTGTGAATCACTCGAGCTTGATCAAAACTACGTTGTGATTCTCTGACAATGCATGTAGTGCGATGGCCGAATCCTTCTCTAGCTTCTGAAGTTGATATGCGTCTTTAGGAGGAAACCTCGTGTGCCTCTTGTGTTCGGCAACACGTACTTTCAGTTGTCTGCTTGTCTCTCCGATGTAGCTGGCATTGCAATCACCGCATTTGATTTCGTAAACACAGTCTGTCTGGTCGCCCATAGAAACTGGATCTTTAGGATGCATCACCAGTCGTTCTGTGGTAGTTATCTAGTTAAAATAAGGTCCGGATGGCGTACTCAGAAAGGATGGGCCGAATTTTTGGAGATGTTTGTTCACGATACTAATGTTCGTGCGAGAGCGGCCTGCTGACCTATCTGTTTTAGCGTGCGAACGTTGAAGGCACCTATATTAATTCGCGTTCTAGGTCTAAGCAAGGGACGAGGGAGGCCTGAAGCTGAAAGGCAAGAGACGGAACTTACCGGCTCAGTGTTACTACAGTTAGCTACATCTGTTGTGGGACCTGTAGAGTAATTATCAGAAATGGAGGTCGGGAGGGGCCTGAGAGCTAAATTTGATAGGACAGTGGCATGTTTTCGCCTATCCATCCCTGCTGTATGCAGCAGACAGAGCGATCCGGTTTATACTGCGAGACGGCCGATGCAGTATGGAATTACTTGGTGAATATTCATGGTTGTGTGTGGGCTGAGATACTGCCAGGACGCCCAGACCTAGACAGGAGAACGATTAGGGTTCTCAACCAAAGCCTTTGGCTCAAAAGCGTTGTAACTGGATCTACGGGCCTACGAGCGCGTGAAACAGACAACAGAATAACGGTTAATGAAACGGCAGATAACGGAACGACGGTCAACAATAATGGAACTACGGAGTATGCACGACTAATTCGTATCTTCCCGGCCAACCCAACCACCCGAGGCTAACGCATGAACACAGAAAAAGACTGGCCTCCGGACAGAGCTCTTTTTATGTCACTCAGTCCGAAGACAACACGGTCACAAACTAGATCATATTTAAAGGGTTTGTGACCAATCAGAAAACAGTGGTCAGAAGGTGGACCAAACAAAGATCCACACAGTACAGTGATGTCCCAATTAAAGACGAGCGTGTGGGCGGGGTGCCAGAAATTGGCACAAAGGCTTGAGAACGCTCGTGAAGGGCGAAGTGGCACATGACCGTGCCGACTATGAAGGTCACTTCAAACAGTAATGAGTTAGGCCTTTCCAAAGGCAAATAAAACGGTATTTTCGGGGAATTGGATTCTTCCCCGACAAAAAGCCTGTACCGCAAGGCAGCGGTTGGGTGGCAATGTACCAGAACTGGTACTTTTTCCGGAAAAAGATGCCAACCTTCTTCCAACCCCCAACCTGGAGGACCAGGAGACTGGTTTGTCAGACCTCTACCCATTGGCCTGCCTGGTATGAGTGACTCTATCGGTGTGGTGGCCACACCGTCCAGTTTAGCCCAATAGGTCATCGAGATGCGCAAGCCGTCACACGCGTCAGGGTCCAGTTCCGACTGCAACACTCATGAAGAAGGCTACGCGAGATATGTGAAACGTTAAGTATTACAACTTGCTCGTAACGTTGTGTTATTCTCAATCCATTTATCAATAACATGTTAAACACGACGCCCAAACTGTTTGACTTCATTCGTACTAAATTTGGTGCGGATATCTTACGCTTGGTGCAGTATTGGGAAAATCTGAAGTATAACTCATTTCTCGGAAGGCTTATTCAAAGGGGTTACGGGACAACAGACATCTTAACCGATTCTGGTTAGCGAACGGCCCCAGCACATCGCTGTAACTACAGTCACGCTAGCCGGCCCGGGGGTGTACGCGCATTTCAGGTCAAATCGCTCGGCTCCGTCGTCCCAATGTTTTGGCCACCAACAGATATGATCGATAGCATCCGGGTGTTGACACACCTCTCAGCTTTTGAAAGACAATGCAGGGCTGTGATCCAGCGTGCATTAGTGAGTGCATGTGGATTAAGTAAAACTACGACAGTTCCCGTAACTGAGCCTGCTGTCACGATAGTTATTTCACCAAACGGTGGATAATAAAAGATGCATTCACGAAAGAAAACAATTTGCGGATTAACAGAAGATTCAATGAAAACCTACGAACTTCTCTTGAATACGGAAACACGCCACGCTGTTTGTTTCCCTAGCCGTTGCGCTTCCTTCTGCTCACAGGCTGAAATCGATCAACCGTTATATGGTTGACTTGCAAACGAGCAAGCATCCACCACAGTCCCAGAATAGGTTGAGAGTGTAAGGAAACGGCTAAAGATACTAATTCACATACCTTTCTGCAACCACGGTGACCGTGACCCTGTAGTCTAGTGGATAAGTGTTTGGATTGCAACGAGGACGTGGGTTCAATTCCCTGGCGTGCGCGGTGCTGATAGGACGCAGCTAGATCGAAACAGCTGTCCATTTCGCTGGCGAGCACTGTGACCAACCGTCTGCACGCCATGCTGTCTTCGGATTTACTCCACGACTTACATACCATGACGTAACGCTTCATAGTCATGTTGCTAAAACCAGAAACCACCTGAGATTTTCCCCAATTGTTGACCTCGGTGTTCAGCCGAGTCGATCCACTTCCTGTCGGCACGTCACATTCAACCGTCTTGACCACATAGTGTCGTAATGAAGGCAACTTGCTGCGTTATCGAGATCTACATAGACAGCTAGTTTAAGCTACATCAATTTACGATGTTTTTGCTTCACAAACCGTTGTTCTGAAAACTGATTTATGCAGGATGCGATGACTGCGTAGCTTAGTTGTAATTATCACCTAGGCGACATGTAGATACACGTAAGTAGTGTTCAAACTGGACCAAGTTACGAGAGTAAAATGTATCCTACAATAATGCTCAACAGTGGCGTTGGTGGATTCCAGCGTGAACTGTTCGAGAAATCCTGCCGGGGCAGTCGATCCACTGGATCATTTGGTGGATTCCATATGAGAGTGGGACGGGTGGGTAACCGAGTCCAAATGTGAAATTTCCGAGCTCCTGGCGTGGCTTCGTAGCTCAGCTGGTAGAGCGCTTGCCGCGTTTGAGGCATGGTGTTTCTGTCGCTGGTTCGAATCCAGCCGAAGCCCTGACTTTTCACAATTGGGTCTCATCTAAATCATAAATCTGCCAAACTACTTATTAGTAATACTTATTAGTCCTACAGTAATTGTTTACAAACTGACTGTGCAGGCCGCATGTGAGAATGTCTCCGACTGCGGTTCAACATCGGTACTATCATTTCACCAAAGACATATCGGAACTATGAGCTCTCGGATGACCAGTTCGTTTCAAGTTCTGAGCCTACATCCGGAACTCGCATCAGTGGGGACATTGCGGATAACTGCACGGACTACTGCTACTTGAGTAGCAACTTGTCGACAGATGTATCCGTGGCTCGTGAGTTGCGTGATCGTGTGATAAAGGCGCTGCTCTCTGACGTCGTGATAGGCGTGTCTGAAGTGTTGGGGTCGTTTGCTAACCCAAACCGGCTAGGAAGCCTGTTTTTACGTAAGCCCTTCAGATAAGCATTTCAGTTAAAATTTCCGGGAAATGATTCGGACTCTGGATTTTGTTTCCGGGTGCACAACTGTGGAGCGATCGGTAAGTGGAGTAGGAATCTACTGGCTATCGCGACCAACAGTATTCTGTTGGTGTGGCTGGTGGATATAATGGTGGACATTGGAATTGGTATTCAACCGGTAGTTTGTAATGAGTCAGTTAAACAAACCACAATAAAAGCCAAATGCTGGATACACATCACATGACCGCTTCGCTTTATTAACAGTTTTTGAGAAGCCCCTGCTGAAAAACCGAACTGACTACCAACTGCAATTAGATTTAGCTTTTCTCTCTGTTGACCTGTTCAATGAGGGATTTTGTGAACTACACGCTCCGCGCATGCACAAATTGTCACTGACAATGAGCTCCGTCTTAAAAACGCATAATTTTTTGACCTTTCTATGAACTTAAACCCATAGCATGATCAACCTAACATGCCATGCATCCGCTCAGTCAGACTGAATGAAAAAATTCGTTGTTGTTTGCTTCTCAGTGCCGATCAACCACGTGATCAATGATTAATGCTGGTTAGTCATCGTATGATCACTTACCAGCTGATTCTACGTGTGACCTACATTCGTCTATCCCATTCTTTAATAAATGCAGGTTAGTTCTGCATTGGTACACTCGAAAGAACAAAAAACGACCGATTTCAGGACTAAATCCCATTGACAACTTTGATCGCCTTTTTGTTCAAGCGTGTAAACAGTATAAGTGTTCTGTGATTATCAAGCTCTCAACAGTGTAAAAGAGACACATGTTCTCGGATTTGAATCTGATTTATGACAATCCTACTTGAGACAATTCAGCTAAGTTACTCACTATATGCTCAAACATCGCTTGTAATGGGCAGTTATGTAGACCAACGCGCTGTTTGTCCATAAGGCTGTCCGGTTGTATAGACGTGCCGGTGAATCCACCAGAACTTGGAGGTTACGAACCGATCATCTTATTCATGGTATGTGCCGCCACTTCGGTGTACAGAAGTTTAGGACTCACCCTCAGATTTTGAATAAGACCGTACTAACAGGTAAACCGGTGTCGTTATACAGTAACCGTGCTGCGATTCTGCGACAGGACATACGCAACGATCGCAAGTTTAGTCTGTTCCAGTTGTCTGTCCCATGCCGAACGTTTCAGTGCAATCAGACGTGATCCTATTTCTTGGACATCCCAGCTTTTTACTAGGCAGGGGACACTACTGGGACTTGCCCATAAACCGTAGCAACGACGACCTCCAAATGTGACCTCGGCTGTGCGGTAATGAGAACAAGCCATTCAGTGATTTTCAGCTGTCTTCATCTCTGCAGAATGCGTCTTATGATAGGTCTCTAGCCTCGTATTTCGGTAAGTTGTGTCTAGTTCAGAATAAGCCGTTAACTTCAATCATCTGGTGATTGCTGTGATCAAATAGTGCTTCGATTTTTAAACTGCCCACCAATGTCATCTCCACTGGTAATCTAATATGACTCTGGATACGTTAATATACTCCAGCTTCCATTACTGTCGGAGAATTTCCCTAATGAGGGAAGAGGTCACAGCATTAACTAAAGGGCCACATCACCTCTATCGACTTTACTATCAATGAGAAGAACTGTCATCCAGGGATGAACAACTCGTCATCCGCATTTCCTCCTTAAACCAGATTTCCGTGATGCTCAGATTAACCTGTTTTCGCTGAGTAAAAAGGTATTGAAGCTCGTCCAGTTAAGTAAAGAGTGAAGCTGCGCTTGAATAAAAACAACATCACGGGACAGTTTCACTGTGCACAACCAGCGTAGCAGATAAGTCAGCTTGATGAAATGAGAAAATTCAGTCAAGGCAGTATAGCGTGCAGTCACCCTCTATTGGAATGACCGCGAATCGGTTTTTATTCAACTCCTAGACTGGGTTCAACATATGCGTGGGGGTTACTTACGACAGTCTCAGTGGAAACCCTGCTGGGTTTTGTGATGGTATACAACTGTGTCCATTTATACCTACGTTTCTTGGTCTACCGGAATGGTATATACTCCAGTAGACAACCGGGAGCGGACGACAAACCAAGTGACCGGCGGTTGTTTCGCCATTCGTACTGGTCCAAACGCGATTACTGAGGTTAAGTACACCGGCCGGAACGGAGGATTTACACCGTGCCTATTAGATCGAAGAGACCAATCAGCGATGTTAGAAATCCTCATTGGTCTAGATGGTACACCGCTTGAATAACGACAGTGGAGCTTTCAGAAGTAGTCGCAGTGTACGAATGTTCCAGGCAATGAGTGCAAACGGATCCGGGAGTATCCTAGTTGGAAGATCACTTCTATCGCGATTGTAGTGTTGCAACGTCAGTTGTTCGACGGCCGCTGCGGTATGAAAAATAACCCACAGCGGATGTGGTAGGTCAGTGAAATCAGGACCAGAGCATCTTCATAGTATTTGAAGTTGCTTTGGAGAACATCGAGATGACCGAACTCGAGTGAAACTTTTAAGAATTCCTTTCGGTTATGTTCTTCGTAGCATCGGAGGGCAACGTTCGGGTAGACCGGCACAACACCACCAGTGGTTTTAGAGGCATCATCTTGGGTGTATCGGTGTCGTACCCACGATTCCCACTCCATAATGTCCGTCAATGTGAACTGACAGTGTTTCTCCTTTTTTCTCTCTGGAAAAGTTAGTCCGCTGTGGTTCGGTGGGTGTCTTAAGTTTTGAGTGACGCGATTGGGAAGATTTGTCTGACCGGCCACGGCTAAGTTGAGGTATAATATGGACCAACAAAACAAGACTAAGAGTCAGTATATTTACTAGATAGGATCACAACATCGTTGAATGGCTATGGAAGCGATAATCGTTCCCTCACCTCGATCGACCTGATAATACTTCTGATAAGAAATTGCATTTTCAGAATCAGTAAAACATAGCGGAGTATGCGGTGCATTTCTGGCAAGGCGGCAGGTGAAATGCTTAATGCGTAACACGATCTGTGGCGCACTCATTCTATTCTAAAGTCACATACATACCTCAGCTTTTTGGTCAGATTCTTTTTTAGTCTTAAGATCAGAGGCGGGGTCAGTTCACAAGTTGAGTAGGCTTAAGTCATTCGCGGAAAACAAGCTATGACCCCAGTGTTTTACAAAACTCTTTACCAGAAACGACAAAGTTCAAACCAACCGCCGTATTATAAAGCCCCATTCATCGCATATACATTACACACAATTAACAAAGAAGCAAACGCGATTACTTATACTCCCGACAATCTGGCACGGAGATATTGGCAACAACAAAACATACGAATTTAGAGGAAACAGTAAGTAGAAGATTATTCACCTTAAGCGCGTGGTATGAAGGATAATCCAAAACATACCCTATCTATATGCAGATTACGTTCGACGTTAAATGGGGTTTTGAGATCGGACTCAAGATAGGTTAATTTTGACAGACGTGGGCGTCCCATCTACGTCAGTCGCGTGAAGTTATCGCAAACAGACCACAGATAACGAACCAGCCGAAGGGACTGAAAACAAATGAAGTGTGGTGCCACTTCGAATCGACTACTATGAAATCGTGAATGGGATCCATCGTCATTTCCTCTTCCACCATAACCAAAGGCGAGGGGCTTCCAAACAAACGAAACAAAACTCACGGCCTCATTTCATACAACAATTTTACGTTGTGAATCCAGCCATTTTACTGACTCAGTGCTGTCCTATTTTCCTACTGTTTACAATAGACATCAGCGCATTAGTTGAGGGTCCACTCCGAATAACACTCACACGTAAATGTAGATTTCACGTCGCTCATAAAGACCCACTAACAGAGTAAAAACGGTGTGAAAACAAGGTTTACTCGACAAGGCAAAATAACCCTTTACAGATGAGAATGGATATCGTGCAATTTAAGCTCAGATCTTACCGCCGCATCGTTACACATACTAAGTATCGCGCAACAGCAAAACCAGACGGGAAAGTTAAACTCTGTTCGTTGACTTTGATGCTTTGTTAACGACAGCTGAACGAGTTTCAGATTTCGATCTTTATCATTAATTCGGCAGTGACCGTATGATTGTATGATTGTATGTCAACACGGTTTACAGTGAGTACCCGTTGATAGCTTTTGTATACAAATTTGCTAGTTGGCACGGAACACGAATGACTCACCAGAATATATGTATCCAAGTGATCTAGCCAAGGATCAATAAGCGTTGTGTGTAAACTATCCAACTCTAAACACCACTGAGCCACTGCCGGCAGTAGCCAGTCGACTGTCGTGATAAATGTGGGCTTAGCGGATGCACGTCTGGAAGTGACAGTAGTCTGCTGATCCAGCGAGTTGTGATCAACTTCGGTCAAGCAAACTTGAGAGCGTTGTGTAGAATCTGGAGGTGCGAGAAGTAGCAACCGGTTGAGTCGTTGAACCAAATGGGGCAATTTATCCCAGTCGGATATGAGACAAATGAGACAGGCTAGAGAGCGAATACTAGCCGCACGTACCAATTCGTCACGCTCCTCATTCAAATTTGACTCCAAAATGCTTAACATGAGGGATGATTGAAGATGAGCCTGCGAATGTGCAAAACAATTCAGTGATTAAGTATGCAACCGGGAAAATTTCCAGTGGAAAATAACCTCCATCAACAAAGTTTCAAGAAAAACACAATAATGACAAACCCAAACCGTCAATCTGTCAGTGAAAAGCAGTCATAATCGCAGGTTTCACTGAAGTAAAAAAGACGACTTCAGAATCTGGAGAACAGATGAAACGGTGACTGTTAAGACTGACAATGAAGGGGCTAGAAAACACGGGATACTACAGTCCACGTTGGGCAAAAAAAGATATTATGCAAAAATGGCGAACTAAAAACTTTAGGACGGAGTAGGTATTAACGACGTATGCCAATGATCCTAGTCGAAAAGCCAACGCAGCGAATTTGCCACTAGCAAAGTGAGAAGTGGGAATTCACAAACAAAGGAATTCAACGGGCCGGACGGGCACGCCATCAACACATAATATTACGCAACGAAACGACAAAATGGACAAAGATGGTTAGTATTGGATAGCCGGCTTTGATCTGACACAAGAACCACAGCTATTATTCGCAGCTTGCCTCGTTTTTACGTGCATGTGCTGGCTGAATACTTACGCGCCCAGAGTGAATAAAGCGACCTGTCGTTGTGTGCCCCAGGCAATCAGGTAATCACACGACTTTTACTGAATGCTGTTCACTCGCCAATTTGTAGGATTCAACACAAGTACACGGACTTTTGAAAAAGGCCAGAATATTTGCAATGTCAACCTCAGGCACATCTAAGGGTTGGATGGCAAGATCTTTGAATGAGCACAGGACGACTATGCAGAGCGTAACAAAACTACATGGGATCACAAACGCAAGTGGACAGATAGTAGCGGACGTTCACTAAAGACCCTTGGTATCTGTGTGGTGTTTGCACGGAAGCCGTTTTGGCCTCGCCATTGGGTCTCCAAGGTTTTGTATCAACCTCTACTCCGAATATAAGAAGGAACAAGAATGGTTTCGGTGACAGAGGAAAGCTTACAATCACATGGAGAAATGTACAGCACAGGAAAACGTGCTTAGCAGTGAAATGTGACGGTCTCTTTGCTGTTCTCCATGCCGGAACAATCAGTTGGAGTGATCGGTCACTAGTATGCCCCGGAAATTAGATGGAAGAGTGCACACGGAATCTAACGAAAACATTGTTCTTTTCATGACAAATTCATACTAACTGCATTGTAACTTAGATGAGCCACTGCGCACAATGCTCAAGACGTGCCGTCAAGTCGGGCGAAGAAGTGAAGCATGTGAGCTCGTGAGAAAACCGTTTAGTTGAGGAATCACCGTCCTTATCTAGAAGACTGATAGCCAGAAACGAGTGTAAGTACACAAAAGTGCAGAGGGTCGCGAGAGAGAGCCGTGTTGGTTGCAGATCAGGTCCCAGCCAGTCAGCAGATTTCAGCTAATACTGTCAAATTTTGCGTTCAATAATGTGATCAATCCACAAATAGGAAAAATCATTCCGCAAGCAGTCGCACTTTGAGAAACAAACAAAACCGTTGTTCAAAGAAGAACAGACCAAAACGTGTCAAAAATAATAAAGAAGATTATCAGAAAGAAAAATTTTGATAGGAACATCAAAGATAGAACACCAATTATCCTGGTTGAGCCAGCGCAGATGAATAACGGACAGACAGATTATGGAAACGTCCAATGCGATCATTTCAATGAGGTACGTGGCAGATGCGAGCTTTAAATGAATAGTACAATAGTTTACACAGGTTTGTACTACTGAAACGAAAACGAAATTTAGCGGTGTACCAGAGGGAAACAAGAATCACCACAACAATCATAAGGATGCTCAGTGGATTAGTCTCTTTGTTAGGAATCCTGTATTTGATTACAAAAGGTTTAACTGTAATTTCAACAGTATGTCGAACGATTCCCTTTCAGCTTCTACAGAGCTTTATTCTTGCGCTGATCCGTATATCCCGACTGAGATCTTGGCTGTTCTTAAAGAACGTGTACGGTTGAAATCCAGCAAAGTCAGCGAATCTAAAGGTTTATTACGGATTGTTTTTTGAGAAATGTGCTGAGTTTGTTTGTCAACCTTTAGTTACGTTATTTAACCGGTGTTTCAGACAACTGGCGGAGGATGGAACACAAACCCTAAAAAGGGAAAGGTCAAGCGTACTTTGATTTCATGCACGTCTGCAATGTCGGAAGTTCTGAAAATGCCAATTATTACTCGACTGGAAGCTCAAATGAACCAATTTGCTCATCATCGCTTACTCTTAACCCTTGATGTGCCTGCATGTCCAGTTCATTCCACCCTGCCACCGCTTGATGGAGAATCAATAACTTCTTACACACGCACCTCAGACTACAGTGATGCGTTTGGAAAAGACAGTATAGAGACGCCACAACATATTCTGAGGGACAACAGTAATGAAACCTAAGCTGTCGATTTCTGTACGAATTAAAGCCAATTTACTTAGCTGGATGGCCAAACCTCATAGTCACCCAGCGCTGGCACCGATGATCTGCATGGTTCACCCTTTAGCCGTTCTTGATCTCATTGTGTGGGGCAACCACGCCAGTTCATAGCCACTTCATAGTATGGATTTCTCTTTTGCTTCCGATTTTTGAGGTCTCACTCTTCAGTTAGCATCACCTGACCAGAAGATTTATCAATGCTTATGTGCTCCCAAAATGGACGTTGTTGCTAAAGGAAACCAAACTTTTTGTAAGAACTATAAAACACCCGTAATGTTGTAGTGGTATTCACCGTAAACAACTTGTTGAGTTAATTTTTTTCCATTATTTTATAACGCATGAAAGGTTCGCAGCATGTCCTCTTTCACACAGCTCATTTCCTTTATTAAGACGGTTCTTGAGACATTTTTCCATATTCCACTACGTCCCTGAAAAAAATTTGTTTGCAAATATACGATCTTGTTCTTTTTGTTATTTCTACTTCTGCTAGACGTCTACATGAGCTTAGCCTTGGTATTCCTGAATTCACCATAAATGCAGTTTATAGATTTGATACCGGCTGTGATCGTCCAAAAACTTTCCAATGAGTTGAATGATGGTCATTACTGTGTAATTGAAACACAAAGCTGATTGTCTTTCAGTTGATGAATATGTGAATATGATGATGAGGATGATGAGGATGATGAGG
>LOND01028638.1:19552-52765 GCA_014220965.1 Paragonimus kellicotti | reverse complement strand
TTCTGACACGTAATCATACAGTCGGGAGATGGAGCGGAAGTTAGCTAATAGTGAAGGCGTACAGAAGAAGTTGTTGAATCAATATCAAAATGACTGAAGTGTGCAATCAACTGAATCCAGCAAAACAATGTTCCAGATTCCCAGATAATCCTGAACGGTATGGTCACAACTCCTCCTCCTTAAATTTGGAGAGTATTACGTTAGATGCACTAGGCCTAGAGTCTAACATTTGTTGTCCGCGTCTTAAGATTAGCCGACTTGATTAAGAAGTTCAATCTGAAAATTCATACGATAAATTAGCTGCAATAACTCCCACATCAGCTTTAAATGAAGAAATAATGAAATCAACGTTGATTGTTTCGTGTTGTCAGTACCTGGAACATATACCGTAAGAAAAAAAGCTCCTAATCAAGCAACAATGAACGGTTCACAGAAAAACGAGCATATGTTTTCCGGGTCAGATAAAAGGTACCAGTCGTTTTAGTTAATATAATTGATTATACTCTCCAAATAAATTACACATTAGCTGGTAGTTCGAAAATGTAAAGAGATAAGACACCAGCAACAAAAAAGGTATCTAATGCCATGTGTCGAATGAAGCAGAAAGGGGGTAGTGATTCAGCCACTTTCGAGCGTATCCGTTTTATTATAACGATAAGCATTAAGCTATACGATCTGCCTGAATTGCACAAACAGTCTGCTATAGAGATCCATTTTAAATGTGTGCAACTCGCCCTACCGTAGTCTGGCCAAATGGCTCGCTCATCCGCTTGAACTCGACAGGTTCGAACAAGCGGAGTAGTATTCCTGGTATACGTTTCAATTCATCGACGTATTACAAGACCGCCTCCAACCATCGCGATTTCGTCTCAATATTCTTAAGCTTCTCACATTTGACATTAGCTCGACAATGTGTACATCAGCACTGATTGATAGGCTGTTCTTAAAACTTCCTCGTTAGAATGTCAATTGACGACCTTCACTTACGATCGCAAAATAGAACGAAGTGAATGTGAATAATAGCACGACTAAAATCCAGATCTGACCAACAAGACGGTACAATATGAGGGCGTTTTTAGATAACCCACTTAAGAAAGATGACACGAATCAGGTATATATGATGGTGGGGAGAAAGCATAGCCATTCAGCGTAGTAAGCCACTGGTGTCTGGTTCCTCTTAGGCTAGCTGGTGGCATCGCACTCGCAGACACATAAGACCTCTCACTTATACTGAAAATTGGGTAACCGATCAGAAAAACAAATTGAAGGTCACAGTTAACCGTTGAGCGATCGAACTGTTGCTGTTTCGGAACACCTCTCGGATTGTACGCCTATTCGGGAGACAGAAATAGTGAGCGGACGGAAATTGTCTTGCTGCAGGTGCGTAATATCGTGTCTCACTAGGTGAGCACTCACACCGTCAACAGTGCGTCCAGAAATATGCCTTCCGGTCGTCTGTTTCGTATGGGTCTGTCTGACATAGCTGTAGCTAGTGGGACTGGAGCAATAGTCAACATGTCTCTTCGGAGTAGAGCAGAACGCACGCCTGACCAGAACGTCGAGGTAGTGTAGTGGAGTGCTTGAGATTGAAGCCGATTTGATTAAATTAACTAGCTAAAAAACGAAAACAAGTGATCGGTTCAGTCCTAAAATTAAGATATCGCAGTCAACGTTTGTATTATCGTGACACAGAACCAACTGTTTCATAAACACTTACTGGTGTGCTAGGAGAAATGACACCGCAGGCGGACACAATGAGCAATCTTTGAGATGTGGGCGGAGGTGGACGTTCGTTGAGTTGAGACCAGAGTTGAGGAATCAATTCGCTCTCTAACCGCGTCGGACCTGTGAATAATCGGTAGGAAAATAATGACGTTCCCTAGACATAATCACGAAAAACGAAAACTCCTACACAGTCTGTGCAATACTCTAGGAAGATCATCGGAGCTAAAATAAGTAATACATTGAATTCCACGCCAGAATCAACACTCGGCTCAAAACTGACCACTTCGTGAGGATAAACATGTAGACAGTGAGGCAGAGATTTCAATCGCAAATCCAAAGGGTAATCGGAAGTTAGATTCACACCAGTACACATATATCAAATAATGGACCGTCAGATAGCACACGAAAACTCTTTGAGCTAGCCGACAGAACGTTCATTTGTAATCTGAAGGGCCGTTTCCAGAGGAGATGGGGTAACATGAAAACTACGGGATTAATAAGCTGAATGTGTTAAACCCATGTGTGTTACTACAATAAGAACCGCTCAGATAACTTGACACAATTGCATTGCTAGTATATATGTAATCTTAGACAGCCGGTGCCCCGATACGGCCACACAATAAAAATGTAACTCACTAGTAATAAACTTAACATAAACGTTGTGCTCAATGTAGGCATCGTTTAATCACTCGTAACAACAATACAATCGGAAAAATGCGTTCTGGAAAAAATGCACACGTTACTAAAGAATTGTGTATTCGACAAAGGAACCAAGCAAACCGACGATGCTATCGAGGTAACAATTAGTAATAATGAAGACTGGTCATAATAATCATCATCATCATAGACAACAATACATCAGTGGTTCACACTGATGCTTAACTGCCACACAACCAGGAAGTAAAAAAAGGCAAACCCTGTATAAGAAGAGAGAAGATTGGTCCAAACAGAACAGATCGATAGGCAACAGTTGTCGCAGTCGGTGATTCCACTTACAACGCGTTCTCCTACATATTTTCCACTTTCCTAAGCACACCTGATCTTTGGATTCGTAGGCTCCTTACTACTAGGCTTCTCTTTGGTTGAATATACCGTCTTCACAAAGGGGACTCGATTTTCATTGGTTCACAACTCCATCGATATGCACATCATACATTCCGGATCCGAAACACTTAAAAACAGCACACTCGGTCTATCGCCTCAGGTGGACCAGGACGTTTCGCGTCAAAAAAATTTTAAACGGCCTTTGATGCATGTAAATCTTAGGCCGTCAAATCAGAACCTCATTTAGACTGTGTCTTTGACAATCAATCTGTAATCAGATGCTAGGTTGGTTAATAGACTTTGAGAGTAAAGCATACGGTAATTGAGTAGCCGTGCATGTATTCGTCTGTCAGTGACTGTATACCCTGTTGTGCCGTTCGAATGACCACAGTGAGGACCACTTATCCCATGCTCGAAAACCGGATAATCTCGGAACGCCTGGAACTGCCAGCCCACAAAATGTGGTCCGTTGTTTGAAAACTCAACATCTGGTACGCCGCGTTTTGCTCATTCAACAGGCTATTCATCGATTAGACCTGACGTAGTCGAAAAAAGTTCAAAGAAGTCCATGAGCGACAAATACTGCGTAAAAACATATAGACGAACGTGTTCTCGATAGTTCAGCTTCTGGCCGGTACAATTATATGGAGAAGTTATAGTTAGGTCGAGATATCGATCGGACTTATTACACAGAAACTAGATCACTGGTCAGTCAATTAGCCATGAATTGATTGGCCCATTACGCACTAACCCTATGTAATTATAAAAAACTGATAAGAATGACCAAAAACAGCTGTTCGCAAAATTGACTTCTTACAAAGAGGGTGTGCCACAAGCTGTCAGATAACCCGATTCTCCTTCCAATTCCAACTGTCAGAAAGCAGATGAAAAAACCATTTTGGTCAATAAACTGGTTTGCTTCAACAGTGGTAAGAGGTGAGCCAGTACTGTGAACTTACACTGTTCACCTCTTGATGCAGTTTGAACAGAGAAGTCAGAAACAGTTTTTTGCACAATGTATCTCTCGAGCACATTTCGCTGCATCTCATCAGGTACATACTGCAGTCTATGGGTTTATATAGCAAAGTTCAATGGGCATTGTGAAGCTAAACAACAAAATCAACAACACACACACACACACACATCCGTACACATCAGTTACCAGGGCAATCTGGTACTGACGAACAAGTCTTTCTGTACGCAGAGGGGTGGCTTCCATTTGCTAATTGCTACCGCCTCCGCGAACCGGAGAAGCCTTCGATTTTTGTTGCGTAACGTATCCGAAACGCCTTCTCCAGGTTCAATTTGGGTCGACAAGTCAACAAGTGTCGGGCGATCGATGACGCTGGTTCCTTGTGACTTGAGCCCGGTATTGTGGTATCCATGAGCGTTTTGCGAACCCAAACTGGAATGTGTTCGTTGACCCGATTACGTAACTGCCGCTCCGTCCTGCCTATGTAAGTGGCCCGGCACTCACACGAGAATTCATAGATGATGTAAGATTTGGCGTTGAGCGGTAGCGGTGTTTTCAGAGGTGGTGTTGGGATTCGGGTGGTGGTGAACAGCATGACCAGTTGGGCTGCATAGAACGTGCGTCCCATAGCCCCTGTGAGACGGGTTTTCAACAGAGTGGCAATGTCATCACCCTTGTATGGCAAACGGAGGTAGACATTTAGTTTGGAAGCTGTTGAACACATCGCGGCGGCCGGTCTGCATATCTCGTCCGTAGCTCCATGAAGTTCCGAAATGATCAGTCTTCCTGTACGGATCACCTGTCCGTTTTAGATACAAATTGCTTGTATCGAACATGTCATGCGACCGTTCGTAGTAGTTCGTTCCACGATGTGACCTCCTTAAAACTCCACATAAAAGAAGGTGAATGATCTGCAATTTGAATAAGGACGATACTGCAAACGCGTTCATTTTTTGTCGTGTCCAGTTTGAATTCAACAGGACGTGGTCACTCACTTTCGTTACTGTGTAGGAATTCAGGGCCATATAACCACCGGTCCAACTTCCGAGATTCGTGGGCATAGATGCTGCGCGATACAAAACCTGTAGGGTTGCGTTTTGTGTCAATGTAATGCCACTACTCTGGTCGAGAAACCTGGTGAACTGTGGCCAACAGATAAGAGGAAGTCTGGAATCGCTTGGAGGAATTTACCACACTGTGAAAAACGACCACCGAGTCAGTCCAAAACGCAGTATATTAAAACTGGCAATTCGAACTCTGTGCCGGGTCAGTTTAACCGCAGCAACAGATGCTGCAAACTACAGCCGAGGCATACTTGGGCGAATTTGAGCAACTCGAGCTTTCGCCATTGTCAGGGAGCAGTGTTTGATTTGGCAATCGTCGGACATCACGAGATAAGCAACTGCGCCGTATCCTGTCTCAGAAGCGTCACTGAAGATATGCAACTGGAAATCACTACAGCGTTCTATTCCGTTGGGTTTAATGCACCTTTGCAAACAAAACCGGCTGAGGCATGGAAGTGTCGCTATCCACTTTGTCCACCTTCAATAACACCGCTCCACGATACGTACAGCTTACACAGTCGCTGGAGTATCCATCGGGCAATCAGTGTCACAGGCGCAATGTACCCGAGTGGATCGTAGATCGAAGAAACATAGGAAAGTATGTTCCTTCGAGTGAACGGCTTGTCTGTCGGTGGGACATCGAACTTGTGAGGTATCACTTCATCCCCAATGCTCCTCTGCACCATTGGGTTCGTCTAGGTTTAAGTGGCCGTGTTGATACCGTATGTTCCGATTCTGGTAGCAATGATAATAGCTTCTCGTCATTACTTGTCCACTTCGTGAGGTTGAAACCGCCTCTCGCCAATAGGGCCTTTAGCTGATTGGCGGAATCTCTAGCGTTAGCGAAGTTCATCGTAGTGAACAGAGAGTTGTGCATGTAGAAGCCCTTCTTTGCGATCTGAAAAATATCTGTCAAAATACTCGGCGTTGTCTGAAATGATTTTTCTCAAAGCAAACGTAGCACAACTGGGAGACGAAGCAGCACCAAACAGATGAACGCACATACGGTATTCTGTCGGAGAGCCTTGCATCTCAGTGTTCGTCCACCAAAGAAATCTTAGCGCATCGCGGTCTTTATCTGGCACGCGAACTTGATGAAACATTGCTTCGATGTCTGCCATGACCGCAATCTTCTCTTGTCGAAATCGCAGCAACACACCAACCAAGGAATTTGTTAGATCTGGCCACGACAGCAGCTGATCATTTAAAGATGTACTTACCAGCCGGTGTCTTTCGAAAAGAAGCACTAGACTCGAGTTTCGCTCTCATTAGAGCTCGTCAGTAGTGCATATCCTTGCCACTGCCGGGACTAGAACTCCGGCCATGCTTTCATGAGGCAACCGTGTTGACCACTGCGCCATTGACCTCACATTAGGCACGACCGAATTATCATATGTGAACGCTCAACCACTTTCGCTTGTGAGTAATGATCAGGTTGCCCGATCGTCTCGAGAGGAGACACAGTTACTGCCTGTTAACTCCAATCGATAACCCCGCGATTAGGACTTCCTAGGCAGGTCGAAATCTCCGATCTCATTAAACCTGCTAGGCGATATTTTAGATCAAATGTGAGTGATGTTCGACTTAAAACTAACCAAATCCATGATTACTCATCAATAATTTAGAAACGTGCCTGCATACTTCGCTGCGCAGTCGAAGACAATTCGCAACTTCTGTGGCTTAGCAGGATGGAACATGGGATGGTGAGGTAGATACCATCGACAGCTAGCTGGTCAATCCACAGAAGCTAACCTGGCATACGAACCCTTTACGTGAGAATAGTGCTGTGCCAAATTTATAAGGCGTTGTCGTAGCATGTGTAAGCGTTTCAGAGTAATAGACCTTTTGTCAAGTGCTAGTAAGGATTCAGGAGGCTAAGGGAGGTATACCTCGTAATGACCGTTAGTTAGGCGTACTGATGCCTCCATCATCCCAAAAACCATGGAGATCATCTACAGACATTTCCTTTTCCTTTACGGGGCCCGCGTCGATAAAGTCTTGTTGGTACAATCTTTCCAAGTTATCTTGTAACGCATCAATGCCTATGAAGTTCACCGCCGTCCGGGCGTTGATTGATTTACAAACTAAGACCAACAGCTTCCACCCTAAGATTCTTAATCGCGTATGGTTCGTGCTTCTTTCCCTTTCGCTGATCAATGACCCAGTGCGCTTCTGGGACGTCACATCCAATCAATAAACCGATATTGCGGTTGGAGTATGGGCCAAACGCTATATCCCGTAGATGCGGCCATGACAATAACTGCTGAGTATTCGGACGAAATGTACGTAATGTAGGCAACTGACTACTCTTGTTCAATATGAATGACCGTCTTAGAATCAATGGAAGCAACATCGAACTGGACGGCTACCGATTCAAACATGGTCTCTCTATTAAGCGTGCACAATTTGAGTTGTCTCTGGCTTCCTTGCATCCCAAGCTTGTTGACTATTGACTCATCGATAAGGGTGCAATCCGACCCGTTGTCTAGAAACGCACAAGTTTGAACGATATTCTCTCCATAACGTAAAGTAACAGGAACAATAGCCAAAGCAACCTGGGGTCTATCTGTAGATGGTTGATGTGTATCATGCAGGTGAAATCCAACTGCGTGGTGGCTGGCAACGATAGATTGTTCTTCAAAGATGAGTCGGAGTGTAGTAGGCGGTGATGTTTCCGTCCACATCCTTGGGCACTACAACTCCTATTTGATCTGCATTCCTTAGCCATGTGGTTGGCTTTCAAACATTGGAGACATAATTTCCTAGTTCGCACAATCTCAAAACGCTGCTCTATCGATTTCACTAGGAAACGGTGGAGCACTGATCATGAGAATGAGCATCCTCGGAAATAGAACAACAAAAGCGGGAACCATACATATTACTCGCAGTGGGAACGTCAATTTAGATACAACGGATGTTCCTCTTGATGCTAACTGAGTTCAATCGTGCCTACATCTGTCTGGGACCGTCATATAGTTCGGATTTAAGACTTATTGCCAGCTCACCGTATCTCATGGAAGCGGCATCGGCACGTTCCTCCACGAATCTTGTTAGATCGGTGAACTGCGGTTCACGATTATAACGAGTTATGATTGCGGCCTCGTCCGCCCATCTAAAGTGCAATTCGGGGGGTAACCTCCGAACAATCGTTTCAATCGTTCTGCTTGAATTAAGGTCGGAATCGTAATTCGGTTAGCGGAAAGTTATTTCACACATTATCATCTGATGAGCCGACGAGCTTAATGCTATACAGTCGCCGTCAGTTAAACGCGGACCGTCCAGAAGTTCATCAATGTGTGCTTTTGCCACCATGTGGTTTTGTCCAAACCGTTTGCGAAGAATTTCCTTGGCGACTAGATAGCCCCGATCCTCTTCGAGAATGGTACAATGTTGAATCGAGGCCTTCGCAGATTTATCACAATATGTTGCATTAGATTATCCAGTCTGGCTTGGTTATCGCTTGTTCTATTATGAACACCTGATTCGAATGTTTTGGTATGACTTGGGATTACCAGCAAATCACGATGTTTCACATCTGGGTAGGTTTATCTGACGTTCGGTCGCACTACTGAAGACTGTTGTTTCAGAAGATGACTTATTTAGATCGCCCAGAGGTTTGCGTTGGTATCCATCTCTATTGAGCGTTGATCGTTGCTATATCACTCTTTCAAGTTCTATCCTTTTTTACTTCCTGTATGCGACGTTTCACCATTACCACCTCCAACACTTTATTTGTCTACGACTGTCCCGCAAGGGACTTTGCAGATACAGTGCCGGCTGTTGAATACTGAGAGAGTTCCAGCGGGTAGAGGTCTTCTGTTTGCTGGGACATGATTTCGAACAAATTTGTAGAATCTGCTCTGCGTTGTACTTCATAAGTCACATGAGTATCACTAGAACTTAACACCCCGATATCAAGTCAAACTGATAACGACCAGAAATGTTTCTATAATAGAAAATACATAGATATCAGCAAATACATAAGAGTAGATATATGGAATCAATATGAAATGTCACATACGTTCGAAATGGTACGTCCCGAGAGAGTTTTCGACCGTCAATGGTCGAACATAAGTAAGTGTCCAAATTCAAAATGGCGGACGAAGCGACCTTCATATGAGTATAATTTTCATCAATCACATTAATCACAGAAGCGGAGTAAACGGCGAGTAAACAGAAAGTTTAAGCGGATTTTGCAATCATTTTATAGTGAAAAGAACCATAAACACCACTGATTCGTAAGATATCGGAAGTAAACAGTGCATGATGTATACATTGTCCACAAAGTGTCCTCACTAAAACGTAACAGACAAGCGGCACTGACGTTGTGCATTCAATGTCACTTCCTTACTTCACACATCTGGTGCGCTCCAGACCGATCGCTAAAATAACAACTCAGTACGCACGATTAGCCTTGGACCACGGGCACCAAGCGATGTATCTTTGTGCAGCTGCTTGCCGAACTATTGTGCGATGGTATGATCCGATTCAAAAACAAAATATAAAAAACACAAAAAAGGGAACAAAACCGTCGCGACCTTGAAGGCTATCTCCAACGAGAGACGAGGGTAACATCGGTATCAATTACCAAAACATATTTAGTGAGTAAAAACACAGCTACTAACCACTAATTGAATTCTGGCTGGCTTATACAAATGAACCATAATGCACAAAATTTTCCCAGCCAGGCATGTTGGTAGGTTACTTTAGGATCAAAACTTCATCCTACCATCTAGCAATGTAACTCATGTGTTCTTCCATGAAACATATTTTTCACGGCGCTCATATGGCTTCTTAGGCAGCGAAACCATGTACGAAAGTGCCTGCAAAATTGTAATTAGATGTCCCACATGAACACTGTCGGTTAAATCAATAGAAGCAACGTAGGTTTCGTTATAGCGCTATTAACTAAGGCCACTTAAGATAGTTGAAACGTAGCGCTCGATGTGATCGGAAAGCCTGGTGCTGTCCCAACACCCGTGAATTTTTTTCAAGGTCTGTGGATTTTTCTGACAGACAGGAAAATTGTCGTGCACATTCATGTACGAGGGGATACGCCGCGTGTACCCATTGTATCTCTTTAATCAGCTAAGTGGCATTAAAAACATACGAAACGATTGTGATTTCAACAAACTTTTATCCATCGAACAAAATGCAACAATCGATTAAGGTTGTGAACGAGTTACGCGTAAGTAGATAAATAGATCTCATATGAAAGAGAACAATAACATACCCATATAAGAAGCCAGTCGGCGACACTCGTTGAGAATAAGCAAGCGATACCGATCCCTGGCAATCGAGTGCTCATTGGATGACACAGAATTTTCTGCCACCGTACTGAGATGTGTTGACTTATGGACTATACTGTTTGAAGGTGGGGGTTGTGGCGCAAACAAGTTGAACAATAAACGCAAAAGACTATCCCTGACCAGGGAATCGTGATGCAGACAGATTGCTTGTGTGAGCAACGGAAGGCAAAGCTGTTGGGTAGTGAAAAAGGAAAGGTTGCGTTGAAGACGCAATGCACAACACCGAAAACGGTTATAACTGAACCATTATATAATGCTCCCATATCAATTTCACGAATACCAATGCTAAGTTAAGATATTCCAAGGGGATTTCTCAAGATGTTAACAGCAAACGAGATTGAGCGACTGATGTGCGTGAAAATAAACGGACAGGCATAAGGGTCGGTTGGTTCGTACGGTGTGAGAGGACACGGACCTGTCAACCGTATCAAATGTATAAGCTGACGGGAACGCAGACTAACACCGCCCGTTTGTGTGTGTGTGTGTGTGTGTGTGTGTGTGTGTGTAGATTCGAACGTGTGATGAGCACTAGACATGTAGACGCGTACGTATACACAAGGACCTCCTGCAAACCAGCAGTCTGACTGCAGATGCATAGGCCATCCATTTAGAGTGACGCGGACGTTCGTCGTCATCGGCGTCCGAAAGGCAGGGCATATCTTGTTTCGAATGTTCGAACGGTAGCCTCCAGGAACAGCTCGATGGTCGTTAGGACAATTGCGGACAGGAATACAACACCCAGAGTAATCAAAAGATCACAGTCTTCAGGCGTGGACAAACAGTGTCCGGGCTGGTGGTAAACCGTTGCGGGTCTATACTGGCTCAGGTAATCTAGGTGTTAATCAAGCGAGATAAACCGTCTAATGTGAGTAGCGTAGGGATTAGCTGACTGCTGTACTAACGAAACAGTGGGATTGAAGACAACTTAGTTGATGTCAACGAAATTCCAGTGTTATGACTGGTCGAGGCGATGGTGTGCCCTGGGAGTGGTTAATCACAATGAACCCACAATTAGCCAGCCAACCAAACTACGAAAGAAACCAGTTATTGGGTGCACATTTTAGTGTTCGATCATGCAGTCATCAATATGACAGCATCAATAGCAGTATTAACCTGAGCTTGACGTCACACAACACGAAACAAGAAAAGAAAAAAAGAATATATAGGAAAAAAGAAGAAATAGAGGAGGGGAGTGGGAAGTGGAACTAACACTAAAAATAGCTACGTCTATATTCAAACATACAACATCAAGGCGCCTACACCTTGCAACAAAACCGAGCTGTGAGTGAAAGTAAGGCGTCATCAGCGAGACAGCTTCCTTACGGCTTTCACTGCCCCGCATCATAAAGTGCACTCACTTCACAGACAACTCGGACAAACAACGACAACATTCACGCCACTGAGCTCGATTAGCCGCCATCTCACCTAACGTCTCAAGCCACCGACTCTGTGAGTCGCGAGGGCCCCAGCCCGACAGACGAACCCGATCTACAGTGGCCAACCCATTCGTAAACAATTTCATTTGTCTACGCCATGGTCATCATCTGTCCACCTCGCACCTTGCGCCAGTCGGCCGCAGCGTCAGCAAACAGTGCTCGGTGTGGCAAACGACTAGCTAACATTCTCAGCGTATGATCTAACCATCCAAATCTGTGCAAATGTAGCGACTGAACAAAAGAACGCGCTTGACAATCAGTGCAAACGACCCCGTGCTTCTAACTCTCGTTGCTTACTCGGTGGTGGCCACGAAATAATAGCGAGTTGAAACGAACATTAAAGGTCAATACTGAGTGTCACGTCTTTACTCTGAGTGCCACGTTTTACTGCGTGAAGTAATACGGCCTCCAGGTTTGATATACACGCCCTTAGCTTCAGGAAATACCTCGCTGTCGCCATAGGTCTAAGATAGCGAACCGCCAGTAACTTGAAATACGCGCTTCTATTATTTCCTACACCTCGACGTCACGCTGACGCAGCTCCAGGTATACAAACCGGTCAACAATCTCCATTACTTCATTATCTAACATTAAATCTACGTGATCACACAATCTTGCAGAAGCACTTTGCATTTTGAGGCTGCAAAGCGCATTCCGAAGTACTTAGCAGAACGCGAAATAGCGTCCAGTGTTGTTTGTGCCGCTTGAAAGTTGTCAAACAGCAACACCTTGTCGTCAGCATAATCAAGACAACAGTATTCCTGAGTAATCGAACCAACCACCAAGCGCCTGATCTGTGAGTTTACAGCAAGATAAATAACCAAAAGCTGGGAAGTGAGCGTGATCGTTAGCTACGACGTAGATAACATCGAACAGAGAATTATCTTTTGATTTATATCCATCTACGCACTGGGACCCTCTGAAATGATATCCTAACTGTTAGTTCGACAGTTGTCGACCCCGTAGAACGCTCTACATTCGTGCTGAACGATTCTCTTCTCCAAAGTAAGAAACCAAAACAAACGAACGAGGGTGAGTGGATGTGTTTTGTCATCTCGAAAGTAACTTACACCGGACAATGTTCAAGAATTCTTTTTGATAAACGCTTAGTACAATCTATATAATCTAGATCACAGGAACAGTCAACTGAATAGATGAAGGATGAGATAGAATTGTTAGACATCTTTCAAATTAAGAGGCACCGTCCGTATGGCGACTGATGGTGTTACCATGGTCTAATCGGTAGGCCCGTTGCTGTCTGACATCCACATGAGTATGCTCAAAAACTTGCTGAACGAAATTAACATAACATTTAGTCTGCGTACTGGACAAAAGTTGAAGACACTTAAGATTTTAACGGTTTTAATAAAACGCACAAAAATATTATCCTTATTTTGGAAGAAGAAGCCAGTGACTAAGTGTTATTTTTGGGCGTGATCACAACAGGCAAATCAGGTGGGTCGTCGCAGCCAGGTGCACACATGAGGTGGCAACAGAATTCTTAAACTGTCAGCCAGCTAGGGTGAGAGATTTTCCGACGAAGTGTACGGGCAGATGCACGCGCGAAAGCGGCCGCCTAATGGTGACGGCTTACTGTGTTATTCAAGCAATCACACTAGGTTCAGATAAACATAGTAAGGTCCCATCAAATGAAATTACCATGTCCGACGTTTGCACTTAGTTCAACCAACCCAGGTGTGTGCGTGAATTGCAATAGTTCGCAACGTCCCACTGATGTGCGATTCATTGGATGGCTTTGTGACCAGATTATGCCTGTCGCACTGTTCATCCTGAGCTGATGTTTAATTTCGGCAAGCTCCTGGAAATTATGTATTGGGGTGTGCTGTGAACAAGCTTTCATTTTAGATGGTTGTCCCACCAGCACGACTGCTTGTCAAGAATAACCCGGTTATAGCCCTCGTCTCGCCCTCTCACGCGTCCCATCACGTGACAAGCCGTCTAGTCTAAGTGACGCTCACTGTCCCAACTGCACATGCGCGTCCACACATTCACCGGCCCGAAAGCTCTCTTCCACACCCGAACGCACGCACGCACGCACGCAGTCACCATCTGCACACTCAGCCAATTGGAACGCTTCAACTGGATGTGATTCGGTGCGGTCGATACGCGGGCACGCATGACGCGGTTGGACCCGGATCGGAACAGAGAACAACACAACTGAACAGGACAGGACACGGTCCAGACGAGCGCCACTGCATTAAGCTTGTACACCAATCCCAACAATAAAGATCCAAACCATTGACTTAACCTTTTCATTGACTATCATTGAGATATCGTTATTTGTTAGTGGGTACTCAAGCTATCACGGTTAAGAGTTCCACTACACGGCATTCTACTTTGACTGCGTCCTGAGAACTGTTAAACCTGATCTCGATGTTAGCTCGGCATGTGTTTGGTTCACAGTGATAAGAGTTTACTTGCTTGGTCTGCTGCCTTTCTTCCACTACTAGTTAGTTATCTACGCGTTTCGCGATGAAGGACATCTACTAACCGTTGCCTGAAATTAATTTAATGGTCCAACAGAGGGCCGAAGTTGATGTATATTATGCATTTTCTGATGCATGCTTAATGGCACCGTATTTTAATCTTCCGACTTTTTTCGCTGACTATCTCGAGATTTGCGTTACGTGTGACTCAGCCACTTGGAACAATTACGTTGGCAAAACACGAGACGGCGGCAGTCAAACATGCTGGGGATTTATCACAAACGCCCTCCAAGATATAATTGGTGAAAACAAACGATACTGAAAAAAGCGTTGAGTGTGCCAACCCAAAATAACCAGTAATTACAACGAAGTGATTGTAACAGATTCATAAGAAACTATATTTGCATTACACAGTGATCAATTAAATAAGATGAGTTAACTGAGGAAGATATTTTCAAGTGAAACGGGTTTCTTTGCTTCCGTGATGGATCGTAACTTAAGACAGTCTCATACGTAAAGCGGTCGAAATTGTGATACATAATTTCAGAGACCAACACTCAAAAAGTTTACCCGTGTGGTTAACAGTGAACAATGATACAAACAGCGTGAACAGGGTGAACAGTGTGTTTGTAAAGTTGTTGATCCATGAACTGAGAAAATTCGTCCCCATCGTTTGCATTCCCCATTTTCCCACTAACCTGACACTTGTTCCCACTACCTCACCCACCCCGTTTTGTTTTATTGAACTAATGTGTCATTAAGTGTCCTTGGCGCGAGTAGCCATTCTTGTCCTGGCGTGACGGCTGACCTTTGACCTTGCTGGTCCTGTTGAGAAACTGTTGATTTTGCTGGACGAGACTATCGTCGCGAACGATTGAGGTTTGCTTTTTGTAATTATTGATGCATTTCTTTAATAGTACCGTAGAAATTGTTGGGTCCAATCTTGTTTTCAATTTGGGGATCCGTTTTTGGGCTACGCGTAACTCAACGATCAGACGTGGATCGTTACAGTGTTCTATCGGACAACAAATACTCCAGTACAAACTCTATTTAGTTGCTCAGATTCCTAAAATAAAACGAAGAACTGCGAGCTAGCGTTACCACAAATTTTTACTCTGGAAGAAAACAATTCTTCACCTAACAGCGATAGGGTTGATCAAAAAAACATCGGGCGAATAGAATCAAACGATATCTACAACCTAACATCAAATACCACTTTTATCGACATCAGAGCCAGTGGGAAAGGGTGACAAACAATAATTCTGATCACTGACGAACGGACATAACAACCGGGAATTAAATGAAAATAAAACTCACAATTTTACACTCATCTGTCATCTGTAACAATATGGACTGCAGTCTGTCAGCCACAAGTTGAATGAACTCGTCAAGCGACGTGGCCAATTGAAAGGACATGGGGCACTCGGAGGCGTCTCGTTGTATCTCCATCTGCCGAGGCAACAAATTGGTCATGTACTGACGGAATTCATTGGAAATAGACCTGTAAAGTAAAATGAAGAAGGACTGATGCCTGAATTGATGAGTGTTAAAAGCTCGTTACCTTTCAAAATAAGAGACAAAGTGCAACACTTGTGACACTAGGTAATCTCACGTTGAGTCTCCATGGGTTACTTCATAGACGAAAAACAGCAGGAAAATGAAGAAATACAATTGGTTTCGGAGTCTAAACTTTTCTACTGGTTGGCTCAGCTCAGCTTGTAACTTGTTTGTTTTGACGCGCGACACACTTAAATAACTTGACTTACTCAAGCGCTCGTTATAACAAAATCCGATGCTACGCCAGAGGCTCGGTTAGTGCGCTGACATGCCAGTTTGCCCGAGCTGCTGAAACTGATTGGCTGTAGTCTTTCTCTAATCACTGGTTGACCTCGTACCTACGAGTTTGACCAATCCAATACCTTTACAAAGTGATAACCACATTTGCCTATTGGATGCCTTGCACGCGACGTCGGACTATTACTATGAAACGACCCATGAATCTGTGACTATAAAGGTCCATCTCTTTTTTCCGATTTGAGAACGGGAGGCTCAGCTGGTAGGTAGTACAGCCTGACCGTATGACCATTTGTGGACGAGAGCCACATCCAGTGTGTAATTCTACTTGTACTGAATAAGACGCTGTCAACGAGGTGCCATCGTCAAAATCAACCGGTGAGAAGTAGCAGAATAACTTTCCAAGACTTAACAGATACCTACCAGATAAGTGTTTAGAAAGTCATGCAGGCAACCGCATGAAGGTAAAAGACTTGGGCTGAATGAAGCTGGAAAGGATTACTATAAGTAAGCTAGCAAAAATGAAGAGGAAGGCGATGCCTAACGTCATAATGAAGCATAATCAAGTTCAATTTAGTAGAATCATTGCTATCAGCAATAAATGACGAACAAAATGCAAACCAAAAAAGCGTAAAGTAGAAAATTAGTAAAAATGGTTTTTGTTGTCGCTTTATACCTTGCTAATTCTAGAACATAGCTGCACGTAGTGTTGGTCGTTAATCGCATGCAGCGGTACGACCGGCGTTATGGGCCAATCCGCATTTTTGAAGACAGATAAGTTTAGGCCGAATACTTTAAACTGGGTGGGTAACTGAGTCCAAACGTAAAACATTTGATCTTCCAGCGTGGCTTCGTAGCTCAGCTGGTAGAGCATTTGCCGTGTTCTGGGCATGTTGTTTCTGTCGCTGGTTCGAATCCAGCCGAATTCCAGGCTTTTCGCAAAAGTCTTCTAAACTAAAAAGTCTACCAAATTAATATTCAGAAATGATATATAAATGATCAACGGCAAGAATGAAACGCTGAACCATTATTCTCAGGAATGGTGCAAAAGTGTGATTCAGCAACGTTTGTCGGGGTCGTGTCACTATGTCCATCGTATCGAGTCACATCCAGCCGAAGCATTCTGATGGGCTGGGTGCGTAGACATATGTGAAGGTGGGAACGGGCTGCATCAATCGCCCCACAGTTGAGAACCCGGAAATAAGATCTGAAACCTAAACTAACTCATGGTGACCATGTTTGCAGGCATATGCAAATGGGAGCAGCGAATGTAACTTAGACCAACTTGTGGAAACTGTGTGGCACGTGATGCGGTCAGTGAGCGGGTAAGACAATGGCTACATGTCCCACAGATTGAAAGGCCGCAGATAAGATGAATGGACTTAGTTAACTCTATGACGATTAGCCGTACCGCTAACGCTCAGAAAAACGGAGCGCACTGAAAGGTTTGCTCACGGGTGCATGCATTCAAAAGCGCACACTGGACAGTACCAGTGGGTAGTCTGAGAATGGATGATGAGTTTTTGACACTGAATCGAACAGGTCCATTCAATAAAATCTTGAAAATACGTTATATATATATATATATATATATATATATATATATAGCTTGCATTAAGAGTAATATTCCGTTATCAACAAAACACGTTTATTTACACACATTTGTGTAACTCGTCAACCAAAGGTTTAGCATTCCAGAGATTCAGATCACTTACGAATCCTAAAAAGAATGGTAAGATTCATTTAAACAAATTAATGTGGTAAATTCGAACTGTACGACATGGAACTCAGCGGAAACCGTTGAAAAAGCGGGACAATGTAGTAACTATTTATCTTTTACCTCCCATGATAGACATTTCAATGGTCCATGAAAATTATGAACCCTAAAGCCGAACGCATACTATGTGGCTAGATTACATCAAGTGATACGGCAATCGATCGGCCGCTACGGTTAAAGGAGAATGACCTGAACAAAGATGTGGATGAAACAACACTGATCAACACGCGGAAAGTGGTGAGATTTACCTTGTGCACATATTGAAAGTTTCACTTTTTGAAACTGAGACAGACACAAAACCAGCGCCATTAGGAATGTGCGAACTGGGAACAGAATCGCAGGATGCTGCCTGAGTTTCTGAAGGCTGTTGTGAAGGGCCGAATGGTTTCTGCACAATTTCGGCATGTTCGCTTTAAATGGGAATTGACAAATGTACGAAATAAATCAGTTTGACTTGAACTCTATCTTCAGGGTTGGTCGACCATGAACAACAGAGAGAAACCATGATAATACACAATAGACGTCGAAGGATCGGTAGGAATGCAAAGAGAAATCTACAGACAGCCGCAAAATACAGGCGGCGACAGAGTAGACTAGAGATCCGAGAACAAAAATGAAACTAATTGCGGTTTAAGCGCACTCCAACAATACAGCTGATTTATCGAACAGACGTCAATAACATCTACAATTCTCTAATCTGTTGAATCGACGAGAGAACAGCCTAAAGTGCGATTATGTGAATAGCTGCGAAAGGCGGCGTGATCAACGAGTGATTTTTCACACGCAGTCGAAACGAACGGTAGAAAATTGATCGCATTCGTGAGTGTCCCAGATAAGGCACACAACACAGCATCTGTACTACAGACAACTGAACCAGATATTTCAATGAGTTAGCCTATATCGCAACCCGGATAGACGGAAGGGCTAGCTCAACAGCATCAGGGGCTTCCTCGAGCTGCATATTAGGGAACGGCCTTCCATATGAGGGCTAACTGCGAAATGAGCGGGCTCTCCCGGCGAATAAGCTGTCGTGAACAATAAGCAGTAGTACTACCAGAGAACGATGGATTCACGCTTGACAGCAGTCTTCTATAAAATGCGACATGAGCTCATTGATAGTACTACGGCATGACCTATGTTACCTAACCATAAAGGGATTTCAGATGCCCCAACGGGAGCACGTCGTCTGCTAAACAGAACGCCATCTGTCTGGTGTGCCGTCCGAATTACGAATCACCATGGTGATCCTCGGCTCCAATGGGTACGAAAGGTGTGTCGGTACTTTGAATGGCTAGATTCCATTCGCAGAACGTATGAACACATTTGGTCACTGGACCTCGACAACAAGAAGCAAGCGTCGCAACATCTCTGATTAGGCAGATCACCTAGACTGAATCCACCATTCTTGATGAATCCTCGGACGACTGCGCCGCTTTTATCGCAAACTTCCTGCGGGGTGTATTCGACATCCTGAGTGGATAGACTCCATCTGAAGAATGTCATTAAGCGTATCTATACGAGAAGATTTCGAAGAAAGTGTAACCTCTCTAAAGATTTAAAACAGCTATATCCCTTCAGTAATTTCGAACAAAACAATAGAAGACGAACACTGGATAGATGCTAGACATTTCGTATTGGCTCGTCAGTACCAAACACTCAACCAGGTGAAACATAAGTGGGTTGTGGTGAGAACATTGTTCACCACACCACGCCGCATTTGCATATCCGAATGCATTGACCAGGAACTAGAAGCGCTCAGGACGACTCTGGAGAGTAATGGGTATCCCAGAGGCAGTAAGAATGGTGAGGTTACTGCAAGAAATTAGTATATACTGAGCTACCCCTCAAACCGAATATCGCGACATCACGGACAACCCAACGAATTGTCTCTTCGTTGAAACGGACTTACAACGCAGCCGAATTGAGGGTCCTTAATAAGACTCGCAGGTTACCTGTGCCTACAATCAAAGGAGATCAACCTATTGGCGCCAAATCACACTATATTGATCAATTCTCATGTAACTGCAGAGAAACTACATAAACAGAACCGATAGATCATTGATCTCAAGAATGAAGGAACATGTACCTAAGTGGGTTCACAAACAGGTCTCAAAACCGGACACAGAGAATCGTAAGCCCCCAGCTTCGTCGATCGGACGACACATCCTGTCAACTGGCCACAACGTGGACTTGACCTCAGCCTTCACCATCATAATGCGCCACCACAACCCACGGTTCCTAAAATTTGCTGAAGCCGTCGCGATAAACCGGTTCAAACCTGTGTTGTGTGTACAAAAACAATTATTTGTGAACCTGAGGTTGCCGTGGTCCTAAGTCGCTGTGAGTGTCATTCAGATCACACGATTGGAGGCTTTGTTTTGTGTGGTTCGTTCCTCTGTCTATAGCCCGTTGAATTGGAAGTTTCCCGTGTTATTGGTTATTTGGTACTGACGAGCCAATACGAAATGCTAGCATCTACCAGTGTTCGTCTTCTAACTGTTTTGTTCAAGGCCAAACATTTCAAGGAATGTTAGATTGAGAATGAATATCGGGTAACCTTTTCGCCATTCTAAATGAACTTACCATTAAAAGTGGAGACCAACGAGAAACAAGTACGCTCAATATAAAGGTTAATACTGTACTTGGTGGGATACGTTACACAACTCCATACACATCACGTTTCAGAAACTAACCAGATCAAGCACTGGAGCCAAATATCCGTAGTGTGTCTTGTCTGGAACGTTCATTATCATGGTCCAACGATTCCCGTTTATCCGGACTACGGGCAAAAGTCGCCCATCGATTCGGGTGACGAATAAGGGTATAACTGCTCAAGGATTCGGACGACCCAAATTCAGATTATTCACTCATCGAACTAACTAAAATCTCGTATATATACGTGTGTGGTACGGTATGCGTATATATATATATATATATATATATATATATATATATATATATATATATATATATATATATATATATATATATATATATATATATATATACACATATATTGGATATCAACACGGGTAAGACCCATCCTTTCTTTCAGCCTTCTGCGCGCGGAGGTGCTGTTCTTAACATGTGCACCTGAAATTCGCATTAGGAAAGATGTTGTAGATAGCTGAGGAGACTGCTGCTAATTAGGTAGCAATTTGTTCACCGATCTGTCCGCGGACCGCGAGTTACGAGCTCGCGTGGCAAAGGCTAGTGCTGCGTTCGGACGTCTTGAAAGACGTGTTTGGAAGAACCACAGCCTGAAGATGGCCACTAAGCTGTGTCTACCGCTCAATGGTGCTGTCTATACTGCTGTACGACAGTGAAACGTGGACATTGTATCAGCGGAACGTGCGCTATCTGAGCCGTTTCCATTTGCAATGTCTAAGACGCATCTTGGGTATTCGGTGATCGGACATGGTTCCGAACACTGAGGTACTGCGGCGAGCGGACATGAACGGGATGGAAGCCATGCTGATGCTGAATCAGCTTCGTTGGCTGGGTCACGTCCGTCGGATGGGCGATGACCGTATTCCGAAGCAGCTTCTGTATGGACAACTGAAATCAGGTAAGCGAAATCCTGGTGGTCAAAAGCGGAGATACCAGGATGCTGTGCAGGTGAGTCTTTCGCGTTGTAACATTGATTTTAGATGTTGGGAAGATTTAGCGTTGAACCGGACAGTCTGGAGAAATATGATCCGGACGGGCGTCCGCAAGTTCAATGAACAGCAATTGCGCGGCCGTGAACGGAAGCGCGCGGTACGCAAGGAACCATCGGTGCCATAGGTCGTGGTGACATGACTATATGGCGTTGCGATGTGTGCGGCCGTGAATGCGCTGGCCGTTTGGATTAGTAGGTCACCAGCGTACTCATAGTACACCGTCGGCCAAGAGACAACGAGTACGTTAGGGTCAAGTAGGTTATATCAGTTATATCATTTTTTCTTGTTCACATCAACCAACGACTACCGTCGTTTGGAACTCACTCGCTCCCATTTTCAGAAACCTGGGTGTTCGTGTTCTTTTACCTTTCCTTTCCCTTTAGCTTTGTTGGTGTACCTTATGGTGAATGTTTTGTTTGTTTTCTTCCAGTCCAACCTTACATTTTGTTTTTCTACCTATCTCCTCTAGAGTGCACTAACAAGTACTCCTATACTAGAATATTTCTCTCGTTATATTTTCGATATGTTTATTCCCCGTTTAAACCTTACCATGGGAGTGTCTTTCTGTTTATTTTTGTTTGTTTCAGTTTCCAGCTAGCCCATCAGCTGACTAACCAGCACTGACCGACTGGGCCACAAAGGCCTTATTAGCACACCTGGTCGTATTCTTTCGGGTTTACACTAGATACAGGATGTTAGTACAACCACGAGTGGCTCAGCGCAAGCCACTCGTGATGATGGATAAGCCTTTGGCTTCGGTCACTGTGAAAGACTAATCTGAACCAGATGCCGCCAACCATGTACATATACATCTGTGTATATTGCTGAAGTGTTTAGTGAACATCGGATCAAGCAATCTGCATCGAAGTCAACCTAACCATTGAGGTAGTTATACCGTTGTTAGATAAAACGGCATCAGTATGGGGGGAAATTTTTACGTTAAATGAAGTGATTGTGATAAAAACAGTCAACTGAAACAAGTGATCAAGTTTATTAGGACAAAAACCTAATTCAATTAAGAGTTCGAACGCTTTTAAATGTTTGGCAGACAAATGACAAAAAGGACAAAATGTTCTCAACTCTTTAACAGCACCCAACGAACGTTTGGGACAGAAAATGTCCCAAGACAAACTTACCGCTCAAGACAAATAAGTTGGTTACGCCAGTGTTGTGCTTGCGTCATCAACTGAGCGTTCTTCGTTTCCAGTTGGATTACTTGCGCTTTTAATAGAGCCAATTCGTCTAACTGTGTTCGGACAGATAAAAGAAGAGTTCCTGTACAATACAGCTAAAATTTAGCACATAAGTAATAAACTGACTTCACTGTTAATTACACATAATCGATGATGTCGATGGAAATCTTACTGAGTAGGATAGTACCTGTACTACAAACAAAACGAGAATGGGCAGTAATAAAAAATAACCTCAGTTGGGAATTTTTAGTTGAGCAAGAACCAGAACACTACAGTCATCGATCGTATTAAACAAAACTAAACTAGCGCGAAGTAGAACAAATGGAACAAACGGACGAATGCAAATACGCTATGATTGAGCATCACGGTATTCAACAATCCAACCATCCGCTACGATTCTTGTAAGTGGAAATAAATTGGGGTATCTAAACAATAGAAACACGATCGAAATAATGTTCGGGGTTTAAAGTCGTTTTTATCCACTCCGTAGAACTTAATCAGTCGATTTAACAATGCACGTATGTTCTTCCCACTGGGTGTATTGTCAACTGGTTATTTCCCTGGTTTATTGTCTGAGGATTTTGTGCCATTAGTTAGATCCTTAAAATATTCATCATGTTTTGATGGTATTCTTTGTGAGCAACACGTGTGATGTTATCTCTACTGTTAGGAGACGCATCTCCTAACGAAACAGCCAGGACGCATCACGCCACATCGATCGGCCGGCCCAGCTCGGATGGTATGGTCGTGGGTGGTGGTATGGTTCCACTCAGCCAATCAGATTGCAGGTGTGCGGTCGAACGCCTGTGCGCTATCTGGACTGTGTTTTCTCGCGTTGCTTTTTGATGCCCCTGTAACGTGATTTGCTCTGACACCCTGACTGCCATATATGACTGTTTCATTTGATTCGCTGTCTGTCGGCCATCTATGGTAATCGTTTCGTCCTATAAATTTAGAGCCTCTGTGGCCTAATTTTGTCTCGCTCTTCCAATAAACGGTGTTGCCGCGTCTCTTCTCATTTCTCGGTTTTGGGTCAAGCGACTGAGCGCGTAACCAAGGCGACGATCCAATAGCTACCCACCATTTTATAGCGCGATAATGTTGCAGCGAAAACTCTATCTGACACAAGTTGTCCCCTTTATTCGGATCTCCGTAAGTGTATTGGTAAACCTTGCACTAGTTCTCGATATAATCATTTAATTGCATGCAGTCAGCTTTATTATTCTTCTGTTATTCCTTGTTTAGTTTGACGTGTGCGCAAACGGAGACAACTCATTCATGGATTAAACACGAAATCGAATCAACAGTTCTTTTCGACTGGAGCTGATTATGGCCATTCACTAAGCTTTTCATGAGGTTTACGAACATTATCGTTATTGTGATACTCAGACAAACTTAGCACATTGTCCTGCCTTGGCTGAAAATGTCACACATCTAACAGGCTGAAAACACTTTTCAGGGTGCACAAGGTGTACAGTTGACTGGACTTGGTTGGAATAAGCTCAAGGTTCACGGCTGCTGATTAACTGAACGTTTAACATAGTTGCTAAACCATACGAAACATTTAAACGCATGGATTCATCGTGCAGTATAATAGAGTTACGCAACATAAATTACAGAATAAGACTCAGATGGCTGTTATCCGCGGCTAATGCAAATTCAACATTCGCGATGTGAAGAAATGCAAAAAATGTGGAAATATTGGCAAAACGAGCGTAGACCGATAACCGGAAATTCCCTGATGAATCGTAATGACCATGTTGGTCCAAAGTATGCGTGTCGTAAAATTAACAGGTGTTATTTATCAAAAAGGCTTGCAGAAATAGCAAGCCTGCAGTGAAAGAACTGCTGGAAACAAATTACAAACTCACGAACAGGATATCCAACAGACAAGGGAATCAAAACTTGGAACGGACAGTAACAAACCCTGGCTTGCAATTCTGCAGAATTTAGTTGATTTCCCTCCATCAGATCCTCATCAAAGGGATTACCAGATTCAGACGCGGTCCCCACTTCCGTAACCCGAGGTACGGATGCACCAGTTCCTGAGGGTTCATCGTCAACAGACCAGTAAGACCGCAGGAGGTGAATCAAACTAGGCGGTTTCGGCAGATTCACCCCAACCTGAAAGAAATGGAAAGAACAGCATATGGTTGTTCTGTCTGCCATAAAGGTCAATTGGATGGGCAGACAAGTTCTTAGCTACAGCTGGTTCAAACATTGGACTCAAAGATCTAGGTGGTCGTAACTGTCAAAATAGGCTGGGTTGGTAAGAGGTTCTGTTGCTGGGTTCATAATTCTGTCATCCAAAATCAAAACGCCACCAAATAGAGCACATACTACCGACTTCCATTCTAACGCTCAGCGTTTTCAATTTACTCTGGAGAAGGCATGAAACAAGTGAATAACAAGAAAATAAGCTGAAGCGGGACCACTTAGACAGTAAGAGAAAGTTGCAATGTAACCAGGATATTCGTAGTAATGAGACCGGAAAAGAATGTCTGATTACTTTTGTCAATTAATGGCGTGTACTACATTTTTTGAAGCCAACGCTGGCAAACAGGCGTAATACAGACGCGATCACTTTACTTTACGTAAGTCAGTCAAGGACAAGCAACGACGGCTAAATAGAGCAAGCTTACTTGGGCGATTGCCATGAAACGGTTAAGCTTCTGAACCACAAGGCGAAATAGGTCGCACACGAACATATTTATTCCGACGACAAATTAACAAAGTCGCACACTGAGAAAAGCTGAGGAGCATACGCACATCTGAATCTGTTTCCGACGTTTTCAGGAAGAAACCGGTAGATGATATCAGTTTCGGAAAGACAACAGTAGTAAGGTTGTGAACGAGAAAAAAATAGAAGAAAACGAGCGGAGGAGAAAATCAACCACGGCACATCAAGTACAGTACAAACACACTTAGGTATAGAACACGAAGTGTAGCAAACATGTTTTCGATAAAATCTCATCAGGCTGTTACAGTTATAAGGGAAAGTAAAACTAAAAACGGTTACATGTGGAGCTTGGTATTGGTCCAAAATTCACACCATCTCAATTTTGTTTGTGGACGCCGATTGGGTGTTAACTGCCTACATACCGATCGGGTGAGTCACAGCAAATCTTGGTTCTGAGAATAACGCGACTGTCCCGTTAATTGCTCCCAAGACAAACCAAAGGACGGGTGCAAAAAGCAACTTTGTTCCGCTCCAACAACGTGTGCTGTCAAGGAGGAAATTACAGGATGCATAGCGACCTACAAACATTCTCGAATCAGAAAATCGAAGGACAGTTACCAGAAAAATAGTTAAGGTCACTAAGCCACCAATGAGCATAGCGGAATAAAGGTCGAACAGGTAAAAAATAGCGAAGGTTACCTCTCGACTGTTCACGACATTTCCGCTCATTCTGATCGGATAAAACCGTTTCTTTTTTCTTCGACGAACGAGGCGGTTTTGGACGGAAAAAATGGACTGGTTAACATTAAGGTAAAGGAAGAGAAAAATGCATGAGAAGAAATTGCACCGATGCGCAGGAGCATTTTTAGCTTCCGTTTTCCATTATGTCAGATAGCAATCACAGCCAACGGTGTTCCTTGTCTTTTCGACCTCGGTCAAGAATCCGTGAACAGCCTGCTGAAGCAAGCTTCAGTTTGTGTGCCCACATACCTCATACCAGGCTGCCTCTCAAGCCTAATCCAGCACTCGTAAAAAGGACACGGCGTGTTAGGCGATGAATGGGCAGTCGTAAAATGTGGCCAAGCCAACGAAGCGTGCAAGATAAGATGACTATGCTCAAGGATCGACAGAGCTTATCCGATCCAGACACGTAGGCGAGCTTCGTTACCACTGACAGAGTACTCCCACCACGTACCGCTAGTGCTTCGGAGATATCGAAGGTCGAAAGCGGACTGCGTGTAAACATCCTTCAGGCGGATGGACCAAGTTCTATAGCCGTATAGTAGAACCGTTCTTATATGGACACTGTACACTCACAGCTGTAAAGAACGACTGAGATTGTGTCAAGCGACAGACGGCGTAAGTTTGCAAACGTCATTCCGGCTTTAGCAATACGGTTTGCGATCTAATCAGACATTTCACAAGCGCGGATACAACTTCCAAGGTACATTAACTTCTCAACTACTTCCAACAGCTCAACAACAAAAATAAAAACGGGCACAGAGTCTTCCCAATCCCACAGCAGTATCTCAGATCTTGGAAGGTGCGAAGGCTAGACCCCTGATAAGCTGGAGCTTGTAATATGTTTAAAATATTCTGAGTTTTATACGAAACTTTCAAAATCAAAGCAATGTCATCTGCATACTCTAAACTTAGAAGTCAAATGTCTGGGAAGCACTTCCATACCATCATATTCGCAGCCTGTCACAGCACGCTCTAGGATCGCGTCTACTGCAAAACTGAATAGAAAAGGGGAGGCTAGACAATCTTCTTGCACTGTAATGGAGATGCTGAAGGTCGGCGATACGTTATCATAAGCCTTAGCCTGGCGTGATGTAAGTTGCTTTCAGGATGTTCACGTACTTCTCAAACAATTCCAGAGTGCAGCTTTGACAACTAGACTAGAGGCCTCTCTGAAGTCCAGAAAGATAGCAACTATCAGCCTTCTATATGACAGGCAGAGTTCAAGCATCTGGCGGAGTGTGAAGATGTGATCAATGCAGCACGGTCAGAGATGAAATCCAGCTTGTCTCCACGGATATACTGTTCGCGCGTTTCGCTTAGTCTACGAAGTACAATGGCTGTAAGCAATTTCGACGCAATAGGAATCAGACTAATCTCTCGGTGGCTTACAAGCGAAGTGCATGCAACTATTTTGAAAGTGTGAACGATGTTAGTAAAACGCTAGTCGTTTGGAACTAATTAGCCGGTGAACAGCCTATGGAGCAGAGCCATCAGCTTTTTAACTAGAGCTGGATATTCATCTATAAAAAGCGAACGACACAGTTCGCCTGAATAAAGTGCCTTATTTCAGAAACTTCAGTTCAAGTAAAACTTCGGTTTTCGAGGGAGGGGATGTCAACAGATCAACTGTGAGCACAGGTAGAGCCTGAAGGCGTAGTCAATGGCGTGGATGATGCGTGAAATTGGTGTTGAAAATGCTCAGCCTAGAGTTCCAAGCGTCGTTGCAGATTATGAACGCGCTCACCACTGGATTTATAGATGATCTCGCTCACACCCGACTCCCTGTAACCAGGACACCAGCGACTGGTTCCAACTCGACAGCGCATTGTCCATAAAGGCTTGCGAACCTCTGATAGCTACGAGTAGTTTTGTGAACTGAATTGTATCCGCTGCCTAATCGAATATTCCGGCAAGTATCAAGAATTTCCGGCGGTCGCACGGAGACCAGCGGTTGGCGGTTGAACCTGCAGTAGTACCATGCGAGACAGTAACAAACCTATGCACAGTATATTGTATATGTGCCCAATGTGCTTCAGTGTGGTCTGGTGGGTGGAGCCTTAGAAAGGAAGGCAAGCATACACCGGTAAGCGTAAAGCGCCTATGGTCCTGCTAGTTTTGATACACTGATTTGTGGTTGATGGCGAAGTGGCCTCCCACCAAAGCGCAAAGCGAACTTGGCACATAACAGTGCATGATCGGAATCCACACAGATGTCCAGATTGACTTGCAATCTTGGAAACAGCTACGCCACCGATAGCTGACGGCCATGTGGTCAATCAGTGTCCACGATGGAGGTCACTAAGTGGCGCACTGATGTGTAGAACGTTGGAAAGTAATACTTGCCAGAAACAGACCGTTATCAGCACAGGGCTGCAATGGATGTTTAGGGTCGTCTGTTCGGTGAACGCAGTGAGACTGTGAGTCACTTAATTCATGCTAGTCAACACTTGAATGTGCAGCTCTCTAGCCAGTAATACAGTCTGTGTGAGGCGCCGGGTGCAGAAGGTGAGTGATCTGGTGATAAAAATCAGGTTTGACTGCGTCTGGACTGCGGTCTGTGGGCGCGTATGTTGCAACAAACAGATTGCGTTTGTGATGGGTGCCTTAGAGTGCGACAGCGCAAAAACTGCTGTTAATGAGAATTCAGTCAAGCAGCGCCTTCTCTGCATATGCGCCTACAGCAATTCCAACACCCGTTTGGCCATCGGCTTGAACAGCAGAGTGTCCAGATATATGCACACTGCACACACGTAAGGAAGTGGCTGACGGAAATTGAGGTTGTAGCACTGAGCTGGAATACTGAAGCCGCGTTCGTCGAGACGATAAAAATCGATGGTGGGTTACCCCCAAGGTACCCGCAAGAGTCCCCTGTTGATCTATTTGCCTGTCTCAACATTGAAGGTGGAAAGCTTAAATGGTGCACGGAGAGCAGGCAGGAGGTTGTGATCGTCAGACAAAGATACACTATCCTCCTGGTGTACTTCCGTCGTGATAATCAAATGAGACAAGTCTCTGGTGTATGTGCGAAAAGGAGATTGGGGAAACAGTGAGCAAGAAATTATTAAACGGGAAGAACGAGAGTGATTGGTTTGGTGCGATAAAATGGGACATGAGAACACAGCCGGTAGCCTACACCTCGGCTAAACAGTTATGGTGGGAGCACGAAACATAAATTCAGACGTTCTTGGTTGTGGAGGAAGTACATCTCTCGGGTGCCCACGCCAAGGCACGAGGTTGCTTGAAAGACCCCACTGTGAGCTACTGGTTCAAGAGAAACTTGACACAAAAGTTCGCTGGACGTATCAATAAGTTCGCAGTTCAGTAATGATCAGTAGTGGTTCGGTTCATACACCTTTCACATGGAGTCTGTCCACTCAGGATGTCGAATACACCCCGCAGGAAGTTGCGATAAAAGCGGCGCAGTCGTCCGAGGATTCATCAAGAATGGTGGATTCAGTCTAGGTGATCTGCCTAATCAGAGATGTTGCGACGCTTGCTTCTTGTTGTCGAGGTCCAGTGACCAAATGTGTTCATACGTTCTGCGAATGGAATCTAGCCATTCAAAGTACCGACACACCTTTCGTACCCATTGGAGCCGAGGATCACCATGGTGATTCGTAATTCGGACGGCACACCAGACAGATGGCGTTCTGTTTAGCAGACGACGTGCTCCCGTTGGGGCATCTGAAATCCCTTTATGGTTAGGTAACATAGGTCATGCCGTAGTACTATCAATGAGCTCATGTCGCATTTTATAGAAGACTGCTGTCAAGCGTGAATCCATCGTTCTCTGGTAGTACTACTGCTTATTGTTCACGACAGCTTATTCGCCGGGAGAGCCCGCTCATTTCGCAGTTAGCCCTCATATGGAAGGCCGTTCCCTAATATGCAGCTCGAGGAAGCCCCCGATGGTGTTGATGTCCCTGGGTAGTGCACGATCGTCCGTGGCGATTGCAATCCTGGGATGACCTAGCAGTCGTTCGATAGTACCACCTAGTCTCAATACGGTGCGGATGGGATATTCGCAAATAAAGAAAGCTGTTTGGAATACTCGCACGCAGTGCGATATTTGCACAGCGCAACGAAAAGATCTAGGCTCATGTGTTTCTTTTATGACATGTACATGTTTTACAGTGTTTCTCATAAGGGCGTCAAGCTGTCAGTTTGCAGCTAACAATTTTTAAACTGAAAAAACTCCCCTTGTGATGGGGAATTTAGCGGTGCAGATACCACTCGTTTCGTTGTTAATGGTTTAAACAACGTTCTTTCTCATGTTGAACGAATGAGATGAATCGAAGGTGAGATACCAGCCAAAGTTCACAAATGAACGTCATTCTTCCCGAAAGCTGTTTTTGGGCATGAGGCAGATGACGAGAGTTGGGTGAATGTGAGGGGATTTCGACAAGCACCGCAGTTTACCGAGGGCCCTACTTGTTACAGTATCCAAAAATTCGGGCGCATCATCAGAGACAGCAATACATCAGTGGTTTACGTTGATGCTCAACTGCCGCAACAACCGGATCCAAAGCCCGCCTTGTGACGTTCAGCAAAACGATGGCACCAAGGTCCGACGAGAATTCTCGGGTGAGTGGTCGTAAACACGTATGCACAGATTCATTACCAAAGAACAATACCTTCAGCATGCCGTGAACAGCAAACTGGGACAGCAGCTGGTTAACTGCACTCACAGTGGTACTGCTTGGTCGATCAACTGCAAAATAATCCGAGTAGTCCAACGTAATCGAATGCAGCTAGCCGCGGTGTGTAAACATGTTGGGTGTGCCAGGACCTTTCTGGGACTTCTCTAAGTAGTATCGTCTCTTTCATATGTTTTGGGGCGCTTTCTACGAACGCTGTAATTCGCTATGTAATCTTTCATATTACCGAGGATGCCTGACCAACAGTAGAGCTACTTTGTTTTTCTAACACGGTCATTTATCCCGGGGTGCGCCGTATGAGTCTCAACGAACTTCTGCTGTAAAATTTTTGTGATGACTATTGGCTAAAATTGTTCTCACTTTTTGAAGAAACTGATCACGGTCCTTGAAAAATACGACGAGTTATTGCACAAATTCTTCTTATCCACGCGATCAACCATTTTTATCAGACAAATCAGCCTAAGTGCATGATCCTTTTCAGTCGCATCCTGTAGTTCTACCCATCTATCCACTGGAACCACAGATAAGTCCATGGTGACAATGATCACGAACTCCGAATCATTCGTCGCAGCACCGAGTGCAGAGACTCGAAAAAGAACACCAGCCATGCGTGGGCCGGCAGACTATCCCAGAGACATTTTCGTAGCCTAATCAGCACCCTCTGTAGGCGTCGGGGTGTAGCACTCAGTGGTTTCTTTACTGTTGCTTTACCAGGAATGTGGTCTGTGTGTACCACTGCCTTTTCTCGAATGCGTGTGTTGAAGCGCCCAAAGCAAAAACCACTGCTGACATTTCTCGTCCGATTCGCGCACAATTTCGTTTCGCAATCAAGAGATTTATGCTTCTGCGGTACAGTCGTTTCCCTTGTTGTAGTAGCAATGTTCCAAGGCTGGACTGATTGCTACCACGGTGAACTACAACAGAAAGTGCCAAATTGCAATATGCTAGTATCAGAGCCATAGAAATTTTGTTGGTTTCGTCAAATGCTGACTGCTGAGTGCCACCAAACATCCACGTGACTTCTTTGTGTGTAAGGTACGAAACTGTACGCATAACATCAATCAGATTTATGTGAAGCCGACTCAGGCAGTTGATCATACCATTTGGATACGAAACTACCCTTGCATCATCCGAGGCCGGCATACTGTGCATCGTCTTCACCTTATCTAGATCGGCTGTGAACACCTCAGACATGAGCAGGTGGCAGAAAAAAACATTTCCGTTGCCGGAAAATTCATTCTACCTTACGGCAATGCAGCTCTTTGTGACCGTCTCAAGATTCTTTCCGTGGTGTGAAATAGTCCTTACACACATATCGTCTGCGTGCACGGCGGTCCTTCAAAGCTATCAAGCGCCTGAATTGGGAGTTTTTGAAAAGGTTCGTTCGACACCTTTCACCCGAAAGTGGAATGCAGTCACTAGAAAGTCCCAAAAGAAGTATCAAACGTGGCTAAACAACTAGGTGCTTCCTTGAGCACCGGCTGCCAGTGCGCGGATGATAAATCAACTTTCGTGAAAAAACGAGCTTGATTCAATTCGGACAAACTGTCGTTAAAGGTCGGTAATTTGTATTGTACCCTGTGGAGTGCGGCGGTCAGCAATGCATGTGGGAATATCCCCGATTTTTTAAGCATTATTATTACTTGCTACCAAACAATAGGCTCCTGTATTGAGGCTCATGCCTTAACGTTGATCAATCTTAAATTCCTCCGGCGGGGCTAACGGAACTCTCCAAGCAGGTAACACTATCATCATCATCATCATCATCATCATCATCATCATCATCATAGACAGCAATACATCAGTGGTTCACACTGATGCTTGACTGCCACACAACCACGAAGAACAAAGAAAAGAAAAAAACTTATATAGGAAGAAAGAAGAAAAAGAGGAGGGAGGGGAAGTGGACCTAACTACTAAAAATAGCTACGTCTATATTCAAACATACAACATCAAGGCGCCTACACCTTGCAAACAAACAACCGAGCTGTAAGTGAAAGTAAGGCGTCATCAGCAAGACAGCTTCCTTACGGCTTTCACTGCCCCGCATCATTAAGTGCACTCACTTCACAGACAACTCGGCAACACAACAACAACATTCACGCCACTGAGCTCGATTAGCCGCCATCTCACCTAACGTCTCAAGCCACCGACTCTGTGAGTCGCGAGGGCCCCAGCCCGACAGACGAACCCGATCTACAGTGGCCAACCCATTCGTAAACAATTTCATTTGTCTACGCATGGTCATCATCTGTCCACCTCGCATCTTGCGCCAGTCGGCTGCAGCGTCAGCAAACAGTGCTCGGTGTGGCAAACGACTAGCTAACATTCTCAGCATATGATCCAACCATCCAAATCTGTGCAAATGTAGCGACTGAACAAAAGAACGCGCTTGACAATCAGTGCCAAACACCCGCTTCCTAACCTCCTCGTTTGCTTACTCGCTGGTGCCACCCGATACGAGCGATTGAACGCAGACATCGGTGGTCAAATACCTGAAGACGGTTCACGTCCTCTACTCTGAGTGGCCACGTTTCGCTGCCGTAAAGTAATACGGCCCTCACTGTTGTTTGATATACACGACCCTTAAGCTCAGGGAAATACCTCGCTGTCGCCACAGGTGTCTTAGATTAGCGAACCCCGCCCAAGCCCTGGAAATACATGTTTCTATTTCTTTCCCTACACCTCCGATGCCATCGCTGATGCA
>LOND01028638.1:0-19452 GCA_014220965.1 Paragonimus kellicotti | reverse complement strand
CAGACAACGACAACGACAACATTCACGCCACTGAGCTCGATTAGCCGCCATCTCACCTAACGTCTCAAGCCACCGACTCTGTGAGTCGCGAGGGCCCCAGCCCGGGAGACGAACCCGACCTACAGTGACCAACCCCTTCGTAAACGATTTCATTTGTCTACGCCAGGTCATCATCTGTCCACCTCGCACCTTGCGCCAGTCGGCCGCAGCGTCGGCAAACAGTGCTCGGTGTGGCAAACGACTAGCTGGCATCCTTAGTACATGACCCAACCATCTAAGTCTGTGCAAATGTAGCGACTGAACAAAAGAACTCGTTTGACAATCAGTGCCAAACACCCGCTTCCTAACCTCCTCGTTGCTTACTCGCTGGTGCCACCCGATACGAGCGATTGAACGCAGACATCGGTGGTCAAATACCTGAAGACGGTTCACGTCCTCTACCCTGAGTGGCCAGTTTCGCTGCCGTAAAGTAATACAGCCCTCACTGTTGTTTGATATACACGACCCTTAAGCTTTAGGGAAATACCTCTCTGTCGCCATAGGTGTCTTAGATTAGCGAACACCGCCCTAGCCTTGGAAATACGCGCTTCTATTTCATTCCCTACACCTCCGACGCCACCGCTGATGCAGCTTCCCAGGTATACAAACCGGTCAACAATCTCCATGACTTCATTATCTAACATTAAATCTACGTTCTTGGCTGGAGATAGATTAACGGTATCGAGCATACAATCCAAAACAGAATCAACTACAAAGTAGTACTGATCGAACAGCTGAAAATTCTCTATCACATGAAAAAAGACATGAGGAAAAGTCACAAAACCCATCGTTGGAATTGAATGCAAACCAAGGATTGGTGTCAAACCCTCTTCTACAGTGAAAAAATCAACCCTACGAGATTTGCCATTCTTCGAATTACTGACCGGCAGACTTATTTTTCTAAACACGTCCGGTTTTGCCGCACTCCACATTCGTAGTTGCGTACCAGGTAGCTCTGTGGTCGACGTTTGAAGATAACTTCCTGGTATCACATTGATAAACGCACTGAAGTATAAACAACATCGTCGTCGTTTGCCTTTGGTAAAAAGTCTGACATAAATCCGTTTTGATCCCGCAGCATCCCGGACGCTATTTGATATTTGCTGGACTTCTGACTCACCATTGATTGTTTCGGTGGATAGTGATATGCATTAATCGGTAAAAAGGTTCGTTCGACACTTCATGCAAGCTTCTCCTAACGTCGGACATCCTTACTTTTGTCGTCTATGATCGTCGCCGCAAAACTGGCAGAGGACATACTGCTAACCTCGTCCGTGCTTGGTGAATCACAATGGGCTTCGTTACGTTTCCCTTGTTAAGTACATTCACCCTCTACTCCGCCATTGCTTATGTTGGGGAAAGTCTATTTCCCCCAAAAATGGTTTATTTTTCGAGCTATCTTCGAAAAATAAATTGTGATTTTGAATTTCATCTTTTCGCACAACGTGCCAAAACTCAATTTTGGCGCACGTTTCTCCTGCGTCTCTGATTGGCCCATCCCACTTTTAATGCATCAATTAACGTGGGATTCTTCAAGGCTGTTCAGAGACTATATATATGCAGACGCTGGTCTGCAATGTTACCTTTGGTTAGAGAGCAAATACATTCTCGACTGAAGGTCAAGGTCTTCTGTGTTCTTCTGGGGTTTTCGGTTATCGTTACGCTCGGTGCTACGTGTTCGTGTTTCGTATAGTCGTGCGCTAGACATTTATCGTTATCGTTGACCAGCGGGTCATAATAGCTTAGTTGGTACGAATGCCAATACACTGGGGAAAGTTTTAACCGTCTCAGCTTTAGCAATTTATTTGAGGTCGTAGCCACCTGAACGTCAAAAACTATTCGATCATGTATCAGACTGTCCTTCATACACGTACAAAAATTGGAAGTCCTGTTCAGCTTTTTAAGTGCTGTCATATATCGATCGACAGAATCCCCGTGATGACGGTTTAGTTAAAAATCAGAGGCGTTCTAAAGTTTGATTCGCCTCGTCAAGACAATATCCTCCAAAGTTATTGACCAATATGGCCAGTTTCCTAGTCCTATTGTCAGCAAAATAAATTCATGAAGACCTGTCTGTTCACATCTGCAACTCAATGTGGGGACGTCTTCAATCGGTATTGTATTGACAAATTGACCACCAAAACAGTCATCGAAATCCTGCCTCCAGATCCGTCATGCCTCGAACAACCGACTAAAATCCGTCACATGCAACACCTCAGGAGAAACGATTGCATCCGCACCCGATGAACAGCATCGGAACCAGATTTCTTTTTCTTGATGTCATTTCACGTACTTGGCTACCGTGTGGAGAAAATCGGAGCAGCAATGGACTGAGTGGCACCAAGCAAACTATTTTCTATACAAAAGCAAGATTTTGCATTAACCAATGCTACTGGGCGACAAGTATGACGCAGTATGATTGGTCCGTTCGTTATTAAACTCGATCTTGACTTAAGCAATTCGGTTGTTCATACAAGATACACGTTTAAGCCCGTTTTAATCATAACTTCCTACAAACAAACTCGAGGTAGCGGCTGATCGCAGTTTTTGAATTATTGGCATCGATAGACCACAGTTCCGCTTGTGCAAGCATTGGTAGGCTTAACTTTCTCCAGTCAAGAAATCTCTCTATTCAAACCTGATTACTCTCCCGCTTTTGCAGTACTTACGCCAACACATTGGAGAAGAAATATAGTAATCAGGCCGACGTGATGAGACGGTTGCTGATAACTGTGCTTGGGTCTATTTTTCAGAATACTTAAATACCGCATTGCTAAGAATCCTGTTAGGACTGTCTTAGATACTAATAAAAACTTGTTGCATTCGATCAGCTAGCATTACGTTTATCATGCCATCCACGATTGGCAATTTCCTTGTATTTTCTAGTAGCATTTGTATACGCTTCTGATGTCTTCATGATAACAGTTAGCACGGTGACTGGTTGATCAGGGTATATATGAGATGGGGGCACTTAATGGGGCTTGGTACCTAGTTTTCTTGATCCGCGCTTTGGTCACGATGCTTTCGATTCCTAGGTTGCGATGCTCGTCTTTCCAAATTAGTTCGGGTTTCACGCTTCAACTGTCAATGAAGATTCGACAACTGCGTTCCACATCAACCTGCACCCACCGGCATATACAGTTCTGGTAAGAAGTAGTGCAGTTGGTTGACATCAGTTGTACAGAGATTTAACACACCCTCGTCATCTGGCATACGCAAATGCGTTTTAAGGTAACTGTAAATGGGGTGAACAGTGAATTGTGTTAATGAACAATATTGTGTGAAGCGCAACCGCGGGCAACAGCTAAACACGTGTTCAGAGGTTTTCAAAATAGCGCAACATTTTCAACAAAGCAAGAGGGTGTTCCGCTTAGGAACATTCCTCACAAACCATCGTAGAGGTACGGCAATCACAGGCGTAGCCGTCATAAGACTCTCAGCATTCGAGTCTAGGTTGGCATGTATTAAGAAGCCGAACAAGCCATCTGAAGATATTTCTACGCCTTCACATAAATGCGCATATCTGCCGTGTAAAAGCGACTCTCAGACTTTTCGGAGGAAGTGACCGGGGGATTACTTAGGTACTTGTGTCGCCCAACACGACACATGTAAGGCGTTGACCATTCCTCACACCGCTCACCGTCAATCAGCATAGTTTCACCGCCTATGTTTAGAACAGAACACATTCTCCAAGCTGAAATGGGTGCGTTTTATTGGCAGTGGTGAGATAGCAGACTTTTTAGAATTTGCATAAAATGTTTAATAGGTGCGTCAGCAAAGGTGACTACATGAGCCAGACATTCAGTGTATGGGAGCATAGGCAAATCAACTGCTTGAGTGAGGTTTTGTGCGTACGGATATCAGCTGGTCAACTATCCCATTTACTTACTCATCTTAATGACTACTACTTATACATTTTCTTGCACATCTTCAAATACTTATACCCCTATCCACATGCGATCGGAAGGGAGGTGACTTGCCTTGTATAGTGCAAACGGGGTTAGCACGTCCTCGTCCACCAAACAATGAAGGTAACTTTTTCCTTCATTAGCCTAGAGTATGAGTCCTACGAACGGATGTGAAAATGAGACAAGAATGTCCTACAATTGGGATGGGGGATTAGCAAATACTTTAAAGTCATTCACATAGCAGCAGTGGACTATGCGGTCGTCCAGTAGCATACCGGGTACGCATTTATGATCACGATCAATAAGCTTTTTTGAGCTCGTAGACGGCTAAAAGAGCAAAAGGCTGGATGGCATGGTGCCTCGTCCAAATACACTTAGCTCCATACGGATCATTCTTATCGTTGTTCGAATCTCCTGTTCAGTCGACTATCGGGACGTTAAAATTGAGATGGACTGTTTTCCGGGTAATGACTCGCTATATCCATGCGTGGGGAATCGAATCAAAGGCTTTCCGAATGTCTATCCAAACAAAAGAGTAATTACGTTTCCCGCCTCTCGCATCATTAATCGGTCATCCGTCCGTCATAATATACTCGATAACACTTGATCCGCCCCACCTAGCTCCACGTTGTATTGAGTGCATCCGCTGACTCGATTGCTCAATCTGCGTAGGAATGAAATTGTACGGATTATACATGGCGTGTTGTGACAACTAATAGGCCTAAATGAGTTAGTCGTGTTGTCAACCATTTCAACTCTCTGAACCAGCGCGAGTGCGACAACCACACAGGCAACTGAGACTCACCTGGTAACTAAACATCGACAATTTGTTTGAGTGGTACCCAAGTTGCCCTACGCTTTTCCACCAGAAACGGTGAAATCTACCCGTTGCCTCCAGTTTGTCCTCGTTCTCAAATAACGAATGAAATCAGGTAAATCCAACTCGGCTGATGTCCCCTTGTTGGTAGCGACACAATGAGCACTTATTCAGTCCAGTGTCAACTGAATCTCAGTATTTTCTCCGTGGATAAGTTCAGTATTCCACTGAGTTCGCCAAAGGGCTATCGTTTTCTTCAAATCAGCATTGAGATGGTCCGACACTTCACCCAGATAGTGGTCCAGTAACTGACCTTGGTCACGGCGAAATAAAAGATGACCCTTTTTCTGTTTATGCACTTCCTGCAACTATTGTGACAGTGAGGAACACGTAGCCAACCGATTTTTTGCTAGACACGGGATTTCGTTAATTCTGGATTTCGTGGTTGGGTAATATGGAACTTCTAGGTAACGTAGTACAATTCTTTCGATCTATTCATGCCTCTTGGTCAACACAGTTACCACTGTGCGGGCATCCATAGCAAAAAACACTATGCGCCTCGCTTTCTTTGCTCCGGATTTGGTTATCTCTACTCGCCTCCCTACGCATGTCTGAACCTGGTGAGGCCGTCCTCAGTGTAACACCACAAGACAAAAGAGGAACCAGAATTCTACGCAACTGCTAGCAAGAGTGAGGTGAGCAACAGATATGTTTAACTGAAAGGCCAATGTATACTTTGCCCCCCGCGTGCCTCCGATACACTGCACTGTCTGGAAGGGAACATTGGAGTTCAATCTCAGTTCACAAGCGTTCGCTTAACTCTCTTGCTGCACTTTCCAGCTCAACACCATCGGTTTCTCAACAACATTAGCATCAGTTGTATCCGGTACTGTTTGTGGTCGTGACGACACTCGGTAGGTGTTGACCATTCGGACTAAGCCCATGCATCCGATTCAACAGTAAAGGATGGGAACATTGTGCTTATGGATATTGATATCGTTGTACCAGTATCTACATTAAGTGAAGCGTCAGTCAGACTGCTTGTGGTCTCCGATATAAATGGGATAATCCAACTAGGTTCGGATGACGAGCTAGTTAGTTTCGGGAGTTCTCTGGGAGTTCTTAAACGTCACTCTGTCAATTAGTTCGTTAAGAATTCTCTTAAGAGTGGTTCGTATGGAGTCCTATCAAAAGCATTTTGTTATCTGTCGCAGTACGTTGAGTAAACTGAAGTTAGGAGGTCCAACCGCATAACGTCTGGCCATGTAAAGATTTCCTTATTATGTCCATTCGGCAGCCGTCGTAACTTGTCGCTCTCTCAATAAAGCGACAAACGGTCAGAAATCACTAGACTCAGGGAGTGATCGCAGGGCTGATAAAAGACGAAACGATTGAGAGAAAACTCACAGGAAGAGATTGGAGATGACCGGTCCGGCCGCGACAGGTTGGATTGATCGACTACACTGTTCAGTCAAGTCACGCTCAAAAGGATTTGCTTCTAATCACAAAATTGGCTTTGTGGCATATGTGCCACGCAGCCAATGGAAACGGTAAAACCAGTACCGAAAAATGCCAGGGTAGCCGCACGCGTCACCGCTCCAGATAATAATGTCCGGCTGTATTGGGTCTGAGATAGAATTTATCCCAGTCGTCTGTAGTGTGAAGAACGGTGACCAGTCAGAACGAGAAGGCTCCTACTAGCATTTGTTCGTACGGACATGAAAAAAGTATGAGTTAGCCTGTCCGATTGCTGGAAACTGAGACCAATCGGCTTTGTGTGATTTTGTGGTTAGGATGGCCAGCTTACGCGACCGGCCTTAAGTCGGTTGATTGCAAAGGAAGACTAATATGATCCCTTTACTTATGTTGACGGTAGAGTAGTCAAAGGGTTAGACTCCTCGCCTCCAAAATGGTATCAGTTTCAGTGGTATGTTTCCCAACATGATTAGAGATACAGGCATGAGTGTGCACCGGATGTGGCGGCAAGAATCCAATATTCGAGATGGCAGCTCGTAACTGCGATATCCCAACTCTCTGTGGCACGAGATGAAGGGAACATACAACTGTACCGTACTGGTCTACAACTGAAATTAACATTGCGCTGGTTGAAAATGTCATAACCCTCCAGTGTGCGACCGCATACAGCAGAATGCATAGTTAGAAGACAAACAGCACACTCACCGACGTTGCAACACCGAGTATTTGTAGTAAGGTCATAATCTGAATACATGCGAGCCAGGACACTGTCAAGCTGCCTACACCTAGACAAGAGCAAAATAACAATTATTCGAACCCAGGAAATCCCGACTAACAGAACAACATTACAACCATTGTATTAGCTGAGTTCGGGACAAAGCGCAGAACAATATGAGGAAGAGGACATTTAAAGGAGTGTCGTTCTAGCTGACCGGTTTGAAAGATCTTAAACAGCGGAAGGCTTTCAGCTCATATCGCAATTGCGCCAATTAAATCAATAAGTCCAGCCGTTCAAATTGGAAAACAAAATATTTGAGGTCTATTGCGAGCCTACATTTGAAGGTGTAGGCACCTTGATGTTGAATAGCTGAATATAGACGTAGTTATTTTTAGTAGTTAGGTCCCTTTCCGTCCCGTTCCTTTTCTCTCTCTTCTCTTCCTACACAGGGATTGCTGTTTTTCCTTCGTCGTTGTGCGGCATAAGTGTAAACCACTGATGTATTGCTTTCTATGATGATGATGAGTTTGTTGTACACCCTCGAAAGAATACGCTGGTTCGTCCACGGTATAGTAATGCGCTTGATAGAAATCGGATTCTCCTCCTCGTAATAATTAACACGGAAAATCTTGGTCCCGAAAATAACGCGACTGTCCTCCGTTAATTGCTCCCAAGACAAACCAAAGGACGGGTGCAAAAAGCAACTTTGTTCCGCTCCAACAACGTGACTGTCAAGGAGGAAATTACAGGATGCATAGCGACCTACAAACATTCTCGAATCAGAAAATCGAAGGACAGTTACCAAAAATATAGTTAAGGTCACTAAGCCACCAATGAGCATAGCGGAATAAAGGTCGAACAGGTAAAAAATAGCGAAGGTTACCTCTCGACTGTTCACGACATTTCCGCTCGTTCTGATCGGATAAAACCGTTTTTTTTTCTTCGACGAACGAGGCGGTTTTGGATGGAAAAAGTAGACTCTCTAACAGAATCCCAATGAGCATTGTCTACAGGTCTCTGTGCTCATTCAGTGGGCATTGGTTTAACGTAGTCCAAGAAACATACCACTGATGAATAACTCTTAGACAAGGCTCAATAGTAGGATAATGTTTAATTTTGGAGTGCCAGAACGACGTACGGATTTCCGAAGAACGGATCCACCATATATTTCAACCGTTTCTCCTGTAGTCAGTGTGCAAACAAAGTGGATTTCGTCTGCCAAGAGTTTCGTAGTGTTACTTCCTGAAAGCGGCCGAGCCCATTTTAAGCTCAAAAAGTATTTCTTGTGGTTTTGAGAGGTTTGCATATTCAATGCAGGCACTTAATCAAAATGTATCTTGTAGAAGAATTTCCTGGACAGGAATGTTTCCGTTGGGAGAGTATTGCACCTTGCGAGGTAGATTATTATTCACAATACACTAGACAGAAGTATGGGGCAGAAAGTAAGAAAAGGAGTAAACCGTGCAGTATGAAATGCACCTACCTGTTCCCATGATTCCACACTCGGCAGTCCGGCGGATTCCGACTCTTCGGCAAACTGAACGGCAGTGAAGCGATAATTGTTTTGCAGAAGATAATCATTAATAAGCACTCCGAGAGCACGAATCTCGTGAAGGCGTATGCTGTGTGCATGAGGGGTCGGACGTTCCGTAACGTCACGCCTTTCATCTGCTGTTCATGTAAAGAATAAAGAGGTAGATATCTCCAAATCACAAAGCAAAGATCATAGTGTTTCCACTCAATCTGTGGGACGTGAACAGATAACGGGAAACGGTAATAAATAGGGCTGATAACACGATGAAACCAACAAATAAACGATCTGTCACGATCGATATCAGTACATAATAAATGTATACTGGTATTCAAATGACATACGGTCAGGAGGAAACCGCTGGTTTAGATAAAATAGAGGAGAGTGGACATTACTTATAAAAATCGGTATATCCGAACTCGAACAATGACACCGAGGCGCATGCATCTAGCAAACAAAAAATGTGGCGGCCTTCATCAGTTTTCAATTCACATACAAATTAGTCAAGTAAAAACAGCATTTCCATCATCGAAACGATTGGAAGCCGTTTGTCTTAACGTCTACAGATGAATTACTAGAGCAGAACATGTAAAGTCATGATCGTAGCTTTGCATAAGTGCCTCTTGTGTGAGTCAAGGAAATACGGGTCTGAGAATGGGGCAGAAAACACACGTCGCTATTAATAAAAAGATACAACAATATCATGTTTTGATGAAGTAGAATTTAAAACGTAAGTTGAAACGTAAACAAAAACAGATTATTGGCAGCAGTTGATAGTATCACTGAAATATATGCTGGGTATGGTCAAATTGACGTATAAGTATGTCAACGTGAGTGTAAAACGTGCCTATCTGCATCGAAAATAAACAGGCCCGTTACTTTATTCACCTATACGTCAAGCAGCAAATGCTACGGTGATACCCTGAGCCATCTGAGGGTTACTTAATTTCAAGTTCTCCGGAAATAGACAGGAGAGCTAATTCCAAAACAGCACTGGAAAAGAAAGCTACGAGAGTTAACAAATCGCTGAGAAAGGTAACCCATCCCTCTTTATAAGGAAATCTATGCAAGCGGTCTTTTGTTAAAGAACAGGCGTAAGAGCATCTGACCGTAAACCACTTAGGTTATGAGCAAAAACCAAATGTGAAACCAACAGCAACCCATCCTGAACAGAGAAATGATAGTAACGAAAATGTGTAAAAAGAAAAAAAACATTTCAAGACATACAAGAGCTGTGTGAGACTGTCCACATAACAAGAATAAATTGTGTGGGTGATGAAAGCATACCAGAAGTAGTCTGCATCGTCGGAATACTTCCAATGACTGTGTTTCCAACAGTCAGCTGGGTGAGCTCTGTGCGAAGACTTTGAATTTCTTCACTCTTCTTTCGTAGTTCATACTCCAGAACTGAACAGATTTCGTTAATGAAAAGCAAAACAACCTTTCAACTTCTCTTCTAAATTATTACCGTCATCCGAGATACGACCGACGTCAATAGAGTCTAGAGTGGATATGCTCTGATAGTGAACTGGAAGAAAGTAATGCAATTAGTGGCAGGCAACTTACCGATACCAAACAACCCATCATCTTTTACGGGATTTATCTGTTCAAAGAAGCTGACATTCGAGAAGAAAGTACTCAACTTTGAGATTCTTCTGCCTCGTTCCAACTGTTCGAAGTAATATTCCAGGGCTGTCAAGTATAACTTTTGTTCCAGTAAAAACTCGGCTACTTCTACAGCGCTGGCATCCTCATCATAATGCTCTCTTTCGTCGTCGACCCCTGCACATCCGTTATTTTCGACATACTGAGATGGCAATGGGCTCTCGGAATCAATTTCACTATAGGTACTATTCATTGTACTCTTCAGTTAAGCCCATCACATTAGCTAAAAGATTTGTGGCCAAAACTTATTACGTTACAGAATAACGTGCAAGCATGTATATGCAGATAAAGGGTGGTCGAGGAACATAAACAGCCTACTTCAAACGTTTCTTTGATAATCCAGTTAACACTGTCCTTATAAACACAACTGTTCGGTTTGTCCACCTTGCGTGTTCGGTGTGCGGATCATGCATTAAAAACAGACTTTGTTGCGTTTCCATCGTCACGATGGGTTTCCCCAAGTGGACGCCGAAAACGGCGTGATTGAATTTACCTTGACTAAAACGTATATACACACCGTCAGCCAGTGAATGTCTTCCTCAACCGTAGTAGTTACTGGTCATTCATTTCATTCATTTACAAACGGTTGTCAACCATAATCAACTGGTTATCGTTTATGTCCAAAAACGAGGTGCGCTAAACCCGGCTTCTGATAAGGTAGCTTACCCCAAAGAAACGGAAACTCTACTGGCATACTGAAAAAAGTCACAAAGCTTCCAAAATGAAGTCAGTGGACAACCGGGGAGATCAACATTCGAGTCAATCGCATATCACCACAGCACTCAGAAATATTAGTTGAACATCACACAAGTAATCACGGTTTTCATACAGAATTTTTCGGTCAGTCCCTTTCAAAGGAGGCAGAATACTCGAGCATCGCTCCTGCGATAGCTCATCAGAAATGAATAAAATTGTCGTGGTCGGAATTTCAATTTCGGCCAAGCTTTCACGAAGCAACCGCAATGGCCGTTGTGCCACTGACCTCATACTGGGTATAACTGCAACTCATAAGAAGTTGAGCATGCAAACAGGTTTTTTAAAATCATCAGTGGGCCTTTTCAAATGTACAAGATATATGCGAATTATTTACGGAGATCAACACAAGTACCACTTAGGCCAACAAATGTTAGACTGTGGGGCAGGTTACGGTCTACTGTATGGGGGTGAAGGTGATAGTGAACTCGTGACAGTGGGGCACGTGGCATATGCTCTTGTCGACATTGAATAGTTCACGCATGCTTCGGGCTTATGTGGCCTGGCGACAACTGGCCAACAGAGATATTGTCATATTTTGTGTATTTGTTTCATCCTTGAGTTGGTAATCTATTTACGTTTTCCATTTCAGCTGTCATACGCCAATTGTTAGACGAATAAAGCCTATCATACGGGCCTCTTACCTTCTGCTTCTGACGCGAGATTGTTGGTTTGCGCCGTTGAATCTGACTTGTTCACAATTATTCGTCTAACAACTACGTGATGGAACGGATCCTACGTCCTGAGAGGTTTGACGTCGACCCCAACGCAGTTAACGCTTCTAAAGAATGGAATCACTGGTTTTGTACGTTCACTAATTTCTTGTCATCCCTTGACAGTCTCAATCCCAACAAATTGACTACCTTGATCAACTACATCTCGTCCTCGGTCTATGAGTATATCTCCGAATGCGATAGTTATGACGATGCAATCTCCATACTACGGGATCTCTATGTGAAGCCGAAGAACGAAGTATTCGCTCGTCACCTGTTAGCGACTTGTAGACAAGAAGATGGACAGACACTGGACCAGTTTGCCCAAAGACTGAGGTCGCTTGCGAAAGACTGTAACTTTAAAGCCACTACAGCCGAGCAGAACCGAGACGATGCAATCCGAGATGCTTTCATAAGTGGTCTACTGTCTAGCCAGATCCGACAGACTGTTGGAACAGAAAGTGTTGAACTTTCAGGCCGCTTTCGATCAGGCTAGATCGCTTGAACTGGCAGAAAAGCAGTCCCAATTATACCAGTCCGCTCCGACTAACACCTACACGGCTGCAACCGAGGTCTCGGAAAACTCGCCCAGCCCTGCCAGAATGCCTGAGGTGGCAGCCTCCAGCTCATCGACTGGCAAATGTTTCTTCTGTGGGTATGACAAACATCCCCGTTCGAAGTGCCCTGCTCGAGATGCGTTATGCAATGGGTGTGGAAAGGGGCACTTTCAAAAGGTTTGCCTGATGTCTCGGAACCGACAGCCCTGCTCCTCTATCACCCGTCCGTCCATTTCGACTATCACATCAGCGGCGGCTCCGGACTGTCTTTCGAATGCTGTGGTTGATCTCGAAGTTAACGGAACTCGCTTACAAGCTTTGATAGATACTGGCAGTTCTGAAAGTTATGTAGCGTCTTCCGTAGTGCTGCAGAACGACTGGAAAGTTCACAAATCTCGCAGTAAGATAACAATGGCCTCTACCGCCCTGTCAAGTGACACGCGAGGTCACGTCCTGGCGTCGATCAGGTACAAAGATGCTGTGTATGAGAGTGAAGCTGTCAGTTTTACCACATTTATGTGCAGACGTTCTTCTTGGTCACGACTTTCTTAGACTTCATAAAAGCGTTGAAATCCCATTCGGTGGGACAAAACCACCGTTTTCACTCTGTTCACTGACCTCAGCTCACATCGAACCTCCTCGTCTTTTTCAAAACCTGGTGCGAAACTGCAAGCCCATCGCGACAAAATCCAGAAGGCACAGTCCAGCTGACGAAAAGTTTATACGCGATGAAATTCGCCGTTTGCTTGCTGAAGGAGTCATCGAGTCCTTCCTCTTCTCCCTTGGAGAGCTCAAGTCTTGGTAGTCGCTAACGACGGGCACAAAAGAAGAATGGTCGTTGATTATAGCCAAACGATTAACAAATATACCCTCTTGGATGCCTATCCCCTCCCCAAAATTGACGAGATGATCGAACGCATCGCACGTACACCTATAGCACTCTGGATCTAAAGAGTGCTTATCATCAGGTCCCTATTCGGGAAGAAGAAAAGCCTTTACGGCCTTTGAGGCATGCGGACGTTTGTATCAGTTTCGTCGGATTCCATCTGCCGCTTGCTCCTAACGGACTATTGGCACAATAGCACGCGAACGATTAAAAGACATTTTTGTTTACGTTGACAATATTACGGTATGTGGAACCAACTCCGTTGAACATGATCTCAATCTTCGGAAGTTCCTAGACGTGGCCAGGAAATACGGATTGACTTTCAATGAATCAAAAGCATCATCGCCGCCAAACAAATCAAACTTCTAGGTTATGAGGTATCCAAGAACAGTATCAAACCGGATCCCGATCGCCTGAAACCTCTACGAGAATTAGCCCCTTCCCTTAACTTGAAGTCCCAGCAACGAGTGGTGGGATTATTCGCTTACTATTCACGGTGGATATCTCACTTCTCTGATAAAATTCACAAACTTGTGCATAATAACACATTCCCTCTACCCAATGAAGTCAGAGAATCCTTTGAGGCTCTAAAAGACGAGCTGTCCAAAGCCGCTATCTCTACTATTCAGTACGACACTCCTTTGGTTGTCGAGACAGACGCCTCTGATGTGGCGATCGCAGCCATTCTATATCAAAATGGTCGACCGGTAGCATAGTCTGTCATCAGTGAACGGCACCATTCCGCCGTAGAAAAGGAAGCGTATGCTGTCGTGGAATCCATACGTAAATGGAAACATTTTCTACTTCGCAACCATTTTAAACTTGTTACAGACCAACGTTCTGTCGCCTTCATCTACGGCAATCAGCACAGAGGGAAAGTCAAGAACGATAAAATTGAACGTTGGAAGCTGGAACTGTCGCCATTCAAGTTCGATGTTGTGTATCGACCTGGTAAAGATAATCGAGCGGCAGATGCACTCTCACGTAACTTGTTGCGGGGCGCTAATGACAAATATCGACTTGAAGGGACTACATGAATCGCTTTGTCATCCCGGCGTTTCTCGGTTGATGCCCTTCGTGCGCGCCAGAAACCTCCCATTTTCTGTGGAAGTTCGAAGCGTTGTTGCCAAATGTTCAGTATGCTGTGAAATCAAACCTCGTTTTTCTCCAAAGCTCGAGGCGAGCTCATAAAAGCCACACAACCATTCGAAAGACTGTCGATTGATTTTAAGGGTCCCCTTCCATCAGTAACCCACAATCGTTACTTATTAACAATTATTGATGAATATTCTCGATTTCCTTTTGCTTTTGCATGTCCCGACCAGACTAGCGAGACCGTTATTAAATGTTTTTGTCAGTTGTTCTCGTTGTTTGGCACTCCGGCGTACATTCATTCTGATCGTGGATCGTCATTCATGTCGTCTAGTGTTCAACAGTTTCTTCACGAAAGGGGAGTCGCGACAAGTAGAACGACACCATACAACCCCCAGGGTAACGGGCAAGTAGAGCGTTTGAATGAAACGCTGTGGAAAACCGTGTTGCTCGCCCTGAAATCTCGTAACTTGGCAATCAATCAATGGGAATTTGTCCTTCTCGATGCTTTGCACTCCGTCAGATCACTCCTGTGTACCGCAACTAATGCCACACCACATGAAAGATTACTCCTCTATAACCGGAGGTCGACCTCCGGAACAACCCTCCCGATGTGGCTCACTAAACCTGGACCGGTGTTGTTTAAGAAGAATGTCAGACAGTCTAATTATGATCCACTCGTCGAAGTTGAATTACTTCAGTGCAACCCACAGTATGAGTACATCCGTTTCCCTAATGGCAAGGAGGAAAGTTTCTGCTCATCAACTTGTCCGCGAAGGACAAATCATGCCTTAGACGCACTTGCAAGGTCTATGGACATTCGATCGAAGAGAATACATCTGTACCCTCTAGTCGCGTCCCTAATGCAAGGTGCGGTCGGAACCAGCAAGCACGCAAGAGATGAATTTCAATTGTGATGGAGCGTGCTGCTGTGTTGTTGACGCCGTTTTCGTTTGTGTAAGTCGTGTGCATGGCTTACTGGGCCTTTGGCTCATGCTTTGTGTATTGTTTCCTTTTACAGGATTGTTGTTGGAACCCCTCCTTCGGAAGAACGCTGTCCCCCGGTGTCTCCACGTTGCCCCAAAGTTGGTCCGTAAGTGTAACGGACAACCAGAGTGTAAATGGCCGGTTTGCATGTTACATTACCACGGAGCAGCTTAACAGTACTCACTCAGTCGACATACACAACACTGAGGCATATGATTCACCCAATAACGATTATTCACATAATATGGAAACGTTAATTAAACAACGACGTGTTCATCCATACAGTCTCAGGAATAGAGACGCATAAACATTTTGCATAGTGACGCTCACTACCAAATATTGTACACATGCTCAGTCATTTCCCTGTGACCTACCATTTGTTGTCTGCTCACATTTCTTGGTGGGGAGAATGTTATAATATTTTGTGGTATTTGTTTCATCCTTGAGTTGGTAATCTATTTACGTTTTCCATTTCAGCTGTCATACGCCAATTGTTAGACGAATAAAGCCTATCATACGGGCCTCTTACTCTTCTGCTTCTGACGAGATTGTTGGTTTGCGCCGTTGAGCCTGATTGTTCACAACAGTAAATTTGCGCAAGCTGGTTTTACACGTACAGACAGCTTTAGCTGATAGCAATCGAACTCTGGCAGCTTTGGAAGGGGCTTGATGAATCTTGTAAGCGACTCGGAATACCTCTCTTGAAATCGCCTGACGGCCAGTGTCAGTCGGATGGGAACAAAGCACGTTAGAAATAAAATTTAGTGAGCCACTGAAAAAGCCAGTACCGTAAGCGTCTATGAATGTCTTCCGATAGCCGCCCTACAATTCTCGGCTTGATAACAAGAAGCGAGAGAACAAGCGAAATGACGAAACCTAGCCACGAAGTATGGCAGCAGACGGTAAACAACAAGGGGACCTGCAACGCAAGATAGATACACCTGACCAGATCTGAAATTCGACAGCTGATAGGCTCGCTGGTGATTCCGATTCTGTAGACAAACTGACAAAAGTTAGCTTTCTATCCGTTGTCCCGACGACTTGAGTCTCGTTTTCAAATTCAGTTCTGTTTGGTAAATTCGACTTTGTATCTCCAAACCACTAGAATTTGTCCAGTACGGCATCTAGCGTGCTGTATTTGGTAAATCGTAGGGATCAAACTCACTTCCAGCTAATCAAGACGGCAAGAAGACATACATTGCGAGATGCAAGCATTTCGTTTATTCTCATCAGTCGATTACATAAAACATTCGGTTATATAGGTTAAGCGCGTAGCGACAAAACAATGAAATGAACGAACATCACATGGGTGCAATCAGGGTTCACTGCCACGGTAACGAAATTGATTGCGTCAGCACCTTTTGCCAACAGAGGACCGGTGCGTGACGCTTGATCAACAATGCCTCGGAGAACGCCAACAGCCTAGGGTTGCGGTTGCGCAATAGGACCATGAACGAAGTGACGAGGGTCAACCACATGACTTGTAGCCACTCGTTCCTTGCAATGAATTTCAATAAATTTGGCCGGATATCCATTCGCAAGCAGAACACTCTTCAAGAGCTCCTCTTCAGACTTTAGGTGGTCGGCTGTGCAAAGTTTCCTTGCTCGGTGAAAAATAGTTCGCACCAAACTACGTTTGTAAGCCACGGGCGCAAATGAAGAGAATTGTAGGTACTGCCCACTCCATGTGGCTTTTCGATAAACAGACCTGCTAAGTGTGCCGTCTAAGCGCCTAGAAATAAGGACGTCTAAGAATGGTAGTGAGTTATCTAACTCTTGTTCATGGGTGACACGGAGATTTCGATGAGTGGAATTAAACTGATGTAAAAGAGTGATGAAATGATCAAAATCGGTGAATATTAGAATGTCATCGACATACCGTTTATAAAGCAAAGAACGGTCAATATAATCCGATAGTCCATCTTCGACCATTCCAAGAAAAATATCAGCCAATGTTGGGCCCAACGGGCTGCCCACTGCTATACCACATCCACCACATCCAGCGAACTCGAACCGAATGTTTTCCGTACATATAAGAACCAATTATTTAAGGTATTCGACAGGAATGGATAAAGGAATTACATAAATAATTAACTTTCGAGTAATGGAACGTTTGTGAATAATGAGTCAACGTCAACTGAGTACATCTTTTGTGTGGAACTCACCGAAATATTCTCCAAAATATCACATAACTCAAAAGAATCCTTCAAAGAACGGGAGCTGAGGGTTTTACGGATGGGATCAAGGAGCTGAACTAGCCATCGAGCAAGGTTGTGGTAAGCTGAATCATCCATGGCAAGAATAGGCCTCAGGGGACACCGGCTTTGTGCAATTTGGGTGATCCTCTCATTCTTGGTGTACGGTCCCTATCGGTTTCAACTGTTTATACTCCGCTCACTTATATGCAATAAAAGAATTTGCAGCTTCCTCGATATTTGTTTTTCCACTAGAATGTTATTATCTGGCGTACGGTCAACTTTGAACTTCCTATCATCAGCCAGGACTGTGCGCATTTTCATCACATAATCAGCTTTATTCAAGATTACAATGCCAGCGCCTTTGTCTGGTTTCAGAAATACCACGTCTCAGTTGTTCGATGGCCTCATAATGTTCAGAGAGTAGACAACAATGCTGGCGAATGGGTAACAACATAAACTTATGCGAAACACCTACCATTATATCACGAAACCAACCTGCAACTTCTGGTCGTATAGGTTTTCAAACTGAACTGGAGTCGTTAACCGATTAACTTTCTTCGGCAGGAGTTTATATTTTAAACCCAGGGAAAGTACTTCTGATCGTGCTTGCGTAAACTGCTTACCTTGACAAGTTGTGGACTTTTTCTTCGTGGTTGTGTGGCAGTCAAGCATCAGTGTGAACCACCGATGTATTGCTGTCTCTGATGATGATGATGATGATGTGGACATTTCATGATATCGCTGGGAAAATCGGGTTTGCTGATGGTATGATCCAACGAACCTTGGAGACTCTGAAGCGTTTTGGCTGCGGTTTTCTTAATGGTATCCTTGGCGAAGTTCTCGAACTTTATACGGCATACAAGGTAAGGTCAGCTAGCGTAGCAGCAAAGCGACGTTGAGTTTTTATGAACTTGTAAAGATTTCTGCGGGTCAGTTGTCACGAACTTCATCTCGTCACTGCAGCTTGCTCATTGTTCAGAAAAGGCATTTTCCCCCAAGAATTCGCCTTATTTGCTGAGAAGAATGGATTTTTAACTTTTGGAAATCTGAATGTCCAGTGATCTCGAAAATTCGCGCTCGTCTCTGATTTGGTCCGTTGGGTGGCCTAGGCCAAAGCCGCCCAAAACCAATAAATACAGCCGCTGTACACCACCGTTTTGTTTTCGGGCTGAGCAGCAAATATAGCTCGTTTGAAGGCCGTCTTCTTCCTTACTTGTTGGGGGGTTCTAAGTTGCGAGAGTTGGGTTCCGATACTTGCGCTCTGATTTTCGTGCAGTTTTGCGATATCGTTACGTTTGTTCTTGTCTTTCTCTGTCAAGGAAGTCGTAACACACTCTCCGAACTTCTTAGCACTGAATCCCCACAATTTCTCCCACAAAAGCTGTGGTGTCGCTTAGTTGTATGTCAAAGTTCACAAGAGAGACTTTAGCAACAACATTTCTATATAAGCACAGAACAGGACTGGATATTGACGTGGTGTGACCACACCGATAGAGTCACTCATACCAGGCAGGCCAATGGGTAGAGGTCTGACAAACCAGTCTCCTGGTCCTCCAGGTTGGGGGTTGGAAGAAGGTTGGCATCTTTTTCCGGAAAAAGTACCAGTTCTGGTACATTGCCACCCAACCGCTGCCTTGCGGTACAGGCTTTTGAGCCAAAGGCTTTGGTTGAGAACCCTAATCGTTCTCCTGTCTAGGTCTGGGCGTCCTGGCAGTATCTCAGCCCACACACAACCATGAATATTCACAATACCAATAAATCCATACTGCATCGGCCGTCTCGCAGTATAAACCGGGTCGCCCTATCTGCTGCATACAGCAGGGTGGATAGGCGAAAACATGCTACTGCTGACCCCTCCCCCACTGTCCTATCAAATTTAGCTCTCAGGCCGCTCCCAACCTCCGTTTCTGATAATCACAGGTCCCACAACAGATGTAGCTAACTGTAGTAACACAGAGCCGGTAAGTCCCGTTTCTTGCCTTTCAGCTTCAGGCCTCCCTCGTCTCTTGCGTAGACCTAGAACGCGGATTAATATAGGTCCCTTCAACGTTCGCACGCTAAAACAGATTGGTCAGCAAGCCGCTCTCGTACGAACGTTAGACTCGTTGCACG
>LOND01028637.1:3388-20903 GCA_014220965.1 Paragonimus kellicotti | reverse complement strand
GACACCGATGGTCAAACACAGCAAGTCTACCTATAACTTCGTTGCGAACAGGCCACGTTTCCGAACCATAACGCAAAACAGAACGTACATATGCACTATATGCCCTTCCGCTCACCGACAACCGGACGTCTTTTTGATGCCACATACGAGGCAGGCTAACAGAGTCAACTGATGCTTTTGCTATTCTCGCTGATTAACCATCAGTAATATTACAAGCTGACGAGATAGTTGCTACCCAAGCATGAGAAACTGTCCACAGTCTCAAACGGATTACCTGCAATGAAGAAAGTAGGAGTGGAAATGCCCCAGTCTTGAAGTAACACTTTGCACTTTGAAGGTGCGAAGCGCATTCCATACAAACCAGCCCGGTCATTCACCTTGTTCAGCATGGTCTGCATGTCTTCGGCAGAGGGGCTAAGTAAGACAATGTCGTCCGCATACTCCAGATCGGTCAACCTAGCGCCAGGAAGAAGCTCAACACCAAGTTCACTAAACTCCTCAAGCGCACCCTCCAGAATGTCGTTTATGACAAAATTGAACAAGAAGGTGGAAAATCTAACACCCTTCACGAACACCACTAGGAGTGATAATCGACTGAGAAAAGTTGTCCATAAACTCTCACCCTGCTTGCAGAGTGAGCATACAGTGATCTCAACAGATTCACGTATTTCCCTGGTACTCCCTTGCGAAGAAGACAGTTCCAGAGAACGTTACGAGCAACTGAATCGAGAGCAACTTTTAGGTATAATAACGCTACCACCGTCGACTGCCAGAAAAAGTGCCGATTTTACAAGATCTGTCGCTAGGTAAAAATGTGACCAACACACCCACGACTGGACTGGAATCCTGTCTGTTCTTCACATATGTGAATTTCTCTTGGCTTAGTGGGCTGACGCAGAATGAGATCAGTGAGTAAATTGGAAGCAACAGATAGCCTGCATCCATACCATTTCTAGTTCTTCCGCTTAGACTTCTATTAATTTTCAACCTTCTTAGTAACGTTTTCTTCTAGGATATTCCACGTCACTGTTGAGGTGAGCGGCAGCCCGAGCCACAGTACCTTCAGTTGCTTGTCCGGCTCTTGCTTGTTGTGATGATGATAATGGTGTGCGAATTCTAGCTTGATTCTTTTTGTGGGCTTGTGTTTCACACATTTTCCACACTGGTTGATGTGATTTTTGGTTTTTGTGTTGGGTTGTCGTTTTTGAAGAAAATGTTACTGAGATAGCCTGTCACTTGTTGAACTAATTTCAGATTCTCCGGTCTGGATTTAACTCGTATCACTGGCAGAAAGTGAACTGGAATTTTTTCAAAATTTTTAGAGATGTCGTTAGTACTCTTTATCTCTATCCTATTCATTGGTTGGCTTGCTAGAATACTTATTCACAGAAATTATCGTCACCTCACATTTCTTACATTATTCTATAGCTAACTCGGGTCCCATGCGGAAGGATTCCGATTCTACCACTCCGGAGGCCGGGCCTTTGACAGACCAAAAGTACGTCTTATACTGTTTTTGTCTCGTCGGCTTCCAATCACATTCTCCTGTGTAGAAGTGTGTTGCTTCAAGTTGTACCATTGAGTGCTGTGGCTTGAGCTGACTTTGATCCTAACAACAGCTCATGCGAGTGTGTTATTTATACAATGTATATGGAATAGACAAATAAGCAAGTAACCAGGTAGGGATCCTTTAACTGGTATAATCCTTTTTACTGATACAAACCCACCACTGTTAGCGACACTGCTACTCCGGAGAGACTTTCGATCTAGAATAATAGATAAATGGAACCTACTAACCTTGTTTGACGGAGTTGTCAAGACGTTCGTAGCCCATGACCACGTCACCTCCCGGCCACCCTGCGATTTCTTTCAACTGTTAGCAGTTGCACTGATCAGTATGCGGTACATCAGACGCCCAGTCAGCATATGGTCTACTTGGCCTAACCGGCGCAGACCGTCCACTTACATTACTTCGTTCATCAGTCGCGAACCTTTCTAAACACATGGCCACGGACTTCCACACAGTTCACACACAGCCTACTGAGTACACGTTGACTGGTGTAGTCAATAGCGGTTGATTCTCCGAAGCTTATGTGGATCTTCACTTCGATTTCTTTGCAATATTTAGGCGTCTTGATGTGGTATGTTGTCGTTTAGGCACAAGGTGTATTGAGTTTTAGTTTTCCATTCTGTTTTTCCTTAAAAACGTGAGCTTTCTTTTTTTTTACTCTCTCCAGTTTGACATTAACCACTGATCATTGATGATGGTGATAGTAACACTCGAGTTCATGTTTCCCCTCAACCGAATCTTCTGGTTGACTTCTCTAACTTCGTTGAACTTGAGCTTCAATTTTTTGTGTTAGCTCCTGTTCGAACTGGAAGGTCAAACTTCGCTCAACATGCTGCTAATAGGCAGCGTGTTGGCCCCACCTTGGGGATTGTTCAATCTTCATAGTTAAACATTCGATGGCATTCGCTCGTAAATGCGAATCGAGCTACCTGATCGTCTTAAAGACAGACCCTGCAACTGCTCATTCAAATATGGCGGATTAGCTCGTAATGTGATCAAGATCACCGAATTCGTCGAATCTGGTGGCTTCCTGGTCATCTTGTCCTACACGAGCGACGTCGTTCCTTCTCGTCCTGTGCGCAGCTCTGTGTTCTGTTGACCACAGGGAACACTACGGATTGTGCTCTTTGGGTCTTCTAAATATTATCGATGATATCCTTGAGTAACTTCAGGATTTCGCGTTATTTACTTGCCGAATGTAAACTGTTAGCCGGTTTGTAATAGCTTTCGTTAGAATACTTCTGTTTTTATATAAATTGAACATCACCCACAATTGATCGCAGCTGTCGCATTCCCATAGACTTTCCAGTCGGCCCCTTTCGAAAAGAAGCACTAGACTCGAGTTTCGCTCTCATTTAGAGCTCGTCAGTAGTGCATATCCGGCCAAGTTTTCGCAAGGCAAGGATACGCACTACTGATGACCTCTGACAAGAGAGAAACTCGAGTCTAGTGTTTCTTTTCGAAAGGAATCGATTGGAAAGTCCATGGGAGCGTGACGCCTACAGTCAGTTGTGGGTGATGTTCAGTTTATATGAAAATCAAAATCCCGTACCACACATCACTTCTGTTTTCTTTCTACTTCATTCATTTGTTCACTTGTGATCGCCGCATCTATCGAAGCCGTTCATCCTGTTTCTATGACGGTAACCACTTTATCTATGTTCTTCAATTCTACCAGTTGGAATTTCACACGAATTACAAATCGCCTGATGGAAGGACCATATCATTATTTCATTTATTTGTAGCTTTCCTTTTCAATTACGCCCATAACGATAATGAGAATAAAGAAATGTTTTCGATAATTCATCTTCAGGCCGGTACAATTATATAAGGAGTTAATAGAGTTAGATCGAGATATCGATCAGACTTATTACAGAGAAACTAGGTCACTGGTCAGTCAATTGGCGATGGCTTGATTGGTCGGTTACGTCACGCTTCGTCCGCTGGTTTGATCGCGCTGTAGTCGTCGATTTGGTGGATTTGTGGCCATGGTAGGTGCAGCGCCTGAACAAACCGTTTCTGATGACATAATATCGGGTCAAGCAGCCTGATTCCAATAGCCTCGGCAGTACAAAGTGTTCTAATTCGGACAGCTCTTTGATGAGTTGCCTAGCCCGCGATTTGTAGCTTTCACCACAAATGTGCACCAAATCGATTGTCATCGTCCTTGTGTGTAGATTTGGTCGCATCCACTCTGACTACTTGTGTCTATCCAGTAGTCGCAGCAATTGCGTCGTTGTCGTGACAGTTGACACGGTTTTCAAATTAGTCATTTGTATTGATCTCTCAATACAGTGGTCCTGTTGTCATAGATTCCTCCCTATGACAAGCATTTTTGGGTTTGCTAATTTGTTCCCGGTTGAAGTTATGGTTAGTCACCCTCCACGAAACGGCTGATTGGTTTTCCGTGCAATGGATGCTCTGGTAATCGCTCATCTTGTCTCGAATCCGAAGCCGCTTCAGAAGTGTGGATCAGACTGTTTTCGTCAAGGGGGCTGAACACGAACGTTACACCTCAATGATCTTTTAACCGTGCGCACTGTCACCCAGTGTGCCTGCCTGTCCCACATTTTCCGGCGCAGACATACTGATGCTTTTGGTGACCTCAGTGTTATCACAGGCTAACACCCACCTCCGCACTTGGAGTCTCTCATATTGCCGTCACCATTCAAGCTGATTATGATGGTGACTGGCTGAGGATTATGTAACAAGGCGTTTGACAACTGTTACACAAAAATGTGAAAAGATCTGCGGGAATTGAAACGTTTTGGTTTGTGAAAGGCGTTACGTTAACACCGGCTTTGCTAACAGGGTCTTAGTGAAACAGCAGCGGAACTCCTTGACAGCTGCTTGCCAGTTTCAATGCTATTTGGCCGTCATCTTGACTCACTGTTTGCGTTAAGTTCCATCCATACAATTAGGTCTGTACTATTGTCAAGTTATCTGGAGTCCCATGTTCTGATCTCAATTGATGATCAGAAGTTTCCTTTCTTGGCTGTGTTCTTAGGTCTGGAACAACGTCCACCCCTGGTACACCCCATTTACCATTGCCCGACACATGCAAGCCGTGCGCCGGTCGTTCGACTGGGAGTAGTATCACGAGTACTGCGGACTCAGGGCCACAGACGGCGAGGAGTGGAAAACCGAAGTATATCCGATTTGGTACGAATTGTGACTTATCGGATGAAAAGAAATGGTTCCCACAGCTACATGAACTGACCAAGCTGCCCACGTTTGTCCGCGTCGTCAGCGCTTTCAATATGCTCAGTCATGTTGGCTACTCTCTGCTGGGAATGAACACTGTTCAGCTGTATTTGAAGGTGAGTCGTCTTGGTTTTCATTCACTTTAACTGCTATGGTTTGCTTTGATGTATGATGGATGACGTTGTGCACGTTATGCACTTTTGATTCTTGACGGAACGATGTCCATCTTCACTATCGACAGCATTACGTCAGTGTTTAACACGGTCACTAGACCGTACTATAACCATGGTAAGACGGATATGCCTTAGTTGGAAAATTTTTCGTATCAGAAATAGTGATGTTTAATCTATAAATTTTCTATGTTTATACTCCACTATAGTGTCGAATTTTTGTTACGTCTTGCAGATTAACAAACAAGCTGTAAGCCAGAATACAGCGATGCATACTGATGAGCTTTCTTTAGGGTTTCACTTCCTTGCTTCATTACTTGGAGTGGCCACACATTTTTTCTTCTTCTAGCAGTTTACTCAATTGCACATGTGTGTGTGTGAGTTTGGTTAAAAAGTGTTTGTTACATCAGTCACTCCAAACGTGTCTGAATCAAATATTTTGAGCCTACAACGATTACGCATGACTCACGAATTACGATATGACGACGAGGTCACGAACAACAATTTACCAACACCGTATGTATCACCACCAATGTCCGATTCGGCAGTGTTGCAAGATGCTGTTATCTATGTACAGATTTATATTGGTCCCGTCAGGAGCGAACAGTGTCTCAGATAGACCACTTTCGTCTTTCTCTGTGGAGCTTCTTCAGTAATTTAGGACCGTATAGAGACCACCTTCCAAATGTGACTTCTGACCTCAGTTTTGACCCTAATTTGGTTCTGTTTCATCATTAAAGATCATGACCTGAAATATGGAATGCAATGTACACGAGATAACCGATGTGGACTTTCTACTGACAGCCCGCATTATCCTACACCGTTACTGTCATTATCTCGTTGGTTCTTACTCGAACATCCATCCTCATGCAAATGCTCGACCCATGGATACGTGGTGGATTAAGAATATCACTTAACCTTAATGCTGTTGATTTGCATGTAGCCTGGAGGTTCGCAATAATTGAAATTCATTCATTTTCCAAATGCGGTCAGTAATTCCCATCTGACAAATCCTGCGTAAGCTTAAGGTAGTTGAGTATGCTTCCACGAACCTGCCAGTTTTACGCTGTTAGGGGTAATTTCTTACGCGGTGAACGTGCGCTTATTATTTGCCTTCGACAACTGCTTTAAGTTCATAGGAAGTGTGTGAAAAAAAGCGACAGAGACCGCACGAAATTCAGGCAGCCAAAATAATAAAATGTGCCCCGTATTGGTGTATTGTTTACTGTTGATCTGAGTTAATCCCCTGTTCATAAGTAGCCACACCAGATGTAGCCGCTCCTAATCGTCATGATCGTCATAAACAGTAATGCATCGGTGGTCCTCACTGATGCTTCGCTACCATACAAGCGTGAACAATCAAGCAAGCTCTTGTCAAGAAGAAAAAACGGAAGAGGAAGGAACAGGACCCTACTACTAGAAATAGCAACATCTATGTTCAAACATTCAACACCAAGGCGTCATCAGCAAGACAGCTTCCTTACGGCTTTCACTGCCCCGCATCATAAGTGCACTCACTTCACAGACAACTCGGCCAAACAACGACAACATTCACGCCACTGAGCCGGATTAACCGCTATCTCATTTAAAGTCTGTGGCCACCGATTCTGTGATTCGCGAGGGCTCCAGCCCGGGAGACGAACTCGACCTACAGTGACCAACCTCTTCGTGAACGACTTCATTTGTCTACGTCAGGTCATCTGACCGTCTGGCACCTTACTTCAATCGGCCGCAACCTTGGTAAAGAGTGTTCAGTGTGGCAGACGGCTAGCTAGAATCCATAATACGATATCTAGCCATCTACTTCTATGTAAACGTAAAGATTGAGCGAGAGAACCAGGTTGGTAGTCACAATCGGATACCCGCTTTCCAAACTACTGGTTGCACGACCGTTGGTGCCGCTCGATGCAAGCGATCAAACGCAGACGTCGATGATTGAATATGCGAAGACGTTTCAAATTTTCTATCTTGGGCGACCAGGTTTCGGAGCCGCAACGTAACACAGTCCACATTTTTGCCTCACGTACGTGACCCTTAGGTTTTAGAGATACACGCGCTTTTTATTTCATTTCATGTAACTTCGTCACCAGCTGATGCAGCTTCCCAGATACACAAACCGGTCAACAACCTCCATAACTTCATTATCCAACATTAAATCTACGTAATCACAACAATCTTGCAGAAGCACTTTGCATTTTGAGGCTGCAAAGCGCATTCCGAAGTATTTAGCAGAGTGCGAAATAGCGTCTAACATTGTTTGTGCTGCTTGAAAATTGTCAAACAGCAACACCTTGTCGTCAGCATAATGTGGGTCATTTTATCTTGAGCCAGGTACGTGGTCCACTGCGGAATCTTGTGGGTGCCGCGGTCAGTTCTCCATTGTTTCGTCTATGACAGAAGTAAACCAAAAAAAAACGGAAAATGGACGTACGCCGCTCTGTAACCCCCAACCTGAGCTGAAGTATGGGAATAAAGCGCCGACAGTATGTTCACATACTTGGTCGGTACATCCCTGCGTTTAAGCGACTCTAAAAGTGTAGATCGATCCACCGAATCGAACGCACCTTTATAGTCGAGAAATACGGCGATTGTTGGCCGGCGGTACACATGACGCTGCTCCAGAATTTGACGAAGAGTAAAAATGTGATCTATACATCCCGCCCAGGGCGAAACCCTGCCTGTTCTTCCCTAATGTTTAGCCTCTCCAGTTGTAGTGAGTCGACGAAGTATAATGGATGCCAGTACCCTAGAAATGACTAGGTCAAACTAATTCTTGTGGTTTCGGAAGAGTCTCGGATATAGAGACTATTCGAGTGGCATCAGCATGGTGGGATGGACTCCGTCGTCCGCACAAGTTAAAACAACTGAGTCAAAGCCTCTACTAACGTCTCCCCACCTTCTCTGAAAAGTGCCGGCACGGGGTCATGTTGGCCAGCAGCCTTATGACGTTTGAGAGCCGCAATGCAATTGCGAGCCTCAGTTTCAGTGGGTGGTTCCAAACCTATCGACCAGGGTGCTACATTACAGGTTTGCGGCGGTAACACAGTAAATACAAGAGGTCAGTTGAACGCTCGTACTGTTCCGTTCACCGCTCTAACCGTCTAGACTTACAGTGAATGAATATGCCCTCTTCCTTACCGTTACCTTCACTTACGGGCGGACGCCCTGGATCAGTAGCGCGGATAAGCTTGAAGAGTCTGCCGATGTTCCTTGAAGGACCGGCGATTGCCATTTTCTCAACTTTCTGCATTAGCTGTACCTCATGATCGACTATCAGGCTACGTTTCAGCTTCCTACGGATATCCCTACCAAACTTGTTACATGAACTGCCACGACGTATATTCCGTCTTGCATCTAACAATTCCAAGGTTTTCTCTGAAAACTGTTGTTTGTTTAACCCACGGACTCCTGTGCCGCATGCTACAGTACCTACTTCATGAATTAGATGAGAATTGACGTAGTCGCAACGGTTTTGAAGAGAGACGCCTGTGAAAAAGGGAGCATTGTTCTATTGCATACGTTCATATCCTTAATGGATTCCATAAATTCAAATTCATGCAATAGATTGTGCACACATTTCTTTTCTTAGAGGTTCTAACAGTGCAACTTCGTGATAAGGAGAAGTCGACATATCAGTAATTGGTCTCAGTGGTGCATCCGGCTTGTGTACCTTCAGTAATCTATTCTCATGAAATTGACAGTATTCCCTTGATTAAACTCAAAGAACTCATTCTCTGTTGTATCTTTGGTACACACTTCCTTTTTAATGGATGCCACTTCAAACTAAGGAATGGTATATATCATGGGGATCACAACTTGGTCTTATCCTTGCAGATGATTTGTAATTTAATGTTTTTGCAAACGGTATATGGACGACATATTTGCAATTTATGACCCATTATCCGATCCATTAGTTATCTTACAAAAATTTTACGCTTGTCATCCGACCATAAAATTTGCCTCGAAAGTAGAGATCCACGGAAAGATAGCAATTCTGGATGGTTTACTACAAAGGTAGGATAGTGCGGGATTGGAACGAAGCGTGTACCGCATAGCCCTGTGCAAGGGTTAATGTACACATTTCCTAAGCTTTGTCCCTCTTAAATACGAAAGAAATGTAGTAAACTGCATGACCTACAGAGCAAGAGCGATATTCAGAATTAATACTGATCTACAAACTGCTACGGGAAAACGGCCTTTCATTGCTCGATACATGAGAAAATGTACTATCCCGTTCAAGACCATCACTGTCCCACTTCCCACAATCTTTTTTAAATGAGATAAAGAATTCGAAATAGTACAACTTATAGAGAAGACTTACCTTGCAGTCTGTTTGTGTTTAACTGCGAAAACTCAGCCGGTCATTGTTCAATGAATCAAGGATTAACTACCTTGACATTCTAAATCATTTGTTCTATATCAATTCACCTGCAGGTGAATATGCAGATGAATGTTGGACACACGGCGAGAGTTTCCATGGACGTCGCAGAGTGTTGTCCAAAATCCTTCAACAATGATATTATCACATCCGTCAACAGTGTGATTTTGGAGCGCTTAATGAAGCCTGGACACACAGTCGACGTTAAACAAGCGTTCTCGTTCAGTTTTAAGGTCTCACATATGTTTCAGCAGTGGTCTCAAAAAAGCACTCTTATCTACAGCAGAAGTGATCGGTATCCGCTCTCTAAGACCAGATTTGTCTAAACAAAGAAAACTTGTAAAAACCTTACAGTTACCGTGTCCATGGTTATGGTCATGTACCCGCTCTGTGCGTAATCCCTAATTTTGTTTTTTTTTTCTCGTTACTTTTCTAGTCTGTGCGAAATTTAATACCGATCAACTTGTCAGTTGATTTACGCCATGATCACACTATCCTGTGATGCAACTGCTTGACCGTTTGATCTCGGTACTGTGTAATCGTTGTTCAGTAGTTTATTGATTATCATTCCTGTTGTGTTTACCGACACTGAGCCTCAATCAGTCAACTGCAATTATACGCATCTTATATATGTGAACAACAAAACTGAATTGTTGAAGAAAGAAAAATTCTTTGTGATTTTTGTGTTGTTGAATGTCTCAATGGGCATATTTTGCATACCGACGGCTTTACCGATGGCATTCCCACTTTCTCAAAGGCCAGCCGTTTTTGTCGTTGGTTTGAGAAAATAAGAACAAAACGGCAAGTGCAAATTCATGATCTGAATCCAAGTGTGTACTCCACTAGGTGCGACAGTCCCAAATAAAGCCCCGTCATCCATAACTAACAGATGTGTGGTCTGTCTGTAAACAAGTGTGATTCGGTGAAGGGGACGTCAACTATAACAATGACGCGCACTATGTCTAAAACTGGTCGTTAAGACAGATTGTTATATATGGAAAAATGATAACCTCGAAGGCCAAGGGTATATATATATATATATATATATATATATATATATATATATATATAAAATGTCCATGAAGTTCCATATCTGTTAAACACCGCAAGAAACTACATTTTTCACAGATTCCTGTTCTTGTGGTTGGGTCTAACTTATCGCCTTCACCGTTGTAGCCCAACCAACCGAGCTATAAAAGAAATAGCTATAGGAAATCAGGTTGATCACGGGTGTTGGTAATCATACATGCGTTGTGTTTTAAACCAACAACTCACGTGGGTGATATCGGATGTGTACGCGCTGATCATTAGCCGTATATCCTTCTTAACGGACTTGTTGATGCAAACCACTAATTTGACAGCACAAATGGTACCGTATCCATCATGTGTTCATCGTACATTTTGAACAGTTCGGTATTGTCACTGTTGGTCTTCATTTCGACCGCACTATGGTTGTGTTCAAACCACATCGATTGTTGCTTACTACACGGTAGTTTACGTACCGGAACTGTAAACCTCGTTGAGTCTTCGTTGCGCATCACAATTTTTATCTTCCGCTTACCAGCAACTTATTTTTTTCATCTAGGTTCCCGGTTGTCGCACTCCCGGGCATCAAGAGAATAATTGCTTCTGCTCCGTCAATATTAATATCGGTCCGGGTGATTGTGAGTGGTTCTCCGTCCCGGAACAGTATTGGGGTGCGATTCATGACTTATGTGAGAAAAACAATGTGAGTCTGACTACTGCTCCGTGTTAACTCGTTTAGTTCTTGCGTTCGCGATAAGTTGCATTTGGGTAATCGTTTTATCTACTCTGTCCGCTTATCAGGTTGACTACTTGACCGGGTCATGGTGGCCAAATTTGGAAACGCTATACAACGAAGAGATACCAGTCTACCGGTTTATTCAGCGTCCGGGCGATCTCGTCTGGATCAATTCGGGCACCGTCCACTGGGTCCAGGCGATTGGCTGGTGCAACAACATTGCCTGGAACGTTGGACCATTGACGTCGCGTCAATATCACATGGCCTTGGAACGGTACGAGTTCAATCGGTTGCGAGGCGTTAAATCTATTGTCCCGATGATCCACTTCAGTTGGCAACTGGCAAAAAACGTGAAAATCTCTGACTCGGGCTTGTATGAACTGATCAAGTATGTTTTTCGAGTGAATCTATCTACGTCGCTTTCATTTTCCGTCAGTCGGACATTTTTCTTATCGTTTGACATACTTGTGAGAGCTTTAGGCTCTTGTTGCCGTCATTCTTCGAGTTCAGTTGCTGTTAAACAGTCAAGACTACTGTACGTGCATTTTGCATGCACTGTGAGTTTGGCAAACAAAAGTCTGTCCTTCCTGTTGCTTTTATGATGTTTTTACATATTTGTATAATATCGGTTTTACATTCTCGTTATCATTACCAAACTGTCGACACTCATCCGATGTTAGCGCTTCAAACAAGTACCGTTACCATCAAATCAATATGTTAGTACTGAGTGCAGAAAGGCATACCTGATCCTTGTCCACTTAGAAACTGTTTTATTTCTACCGAGGCAGACCGATTGAAGAAAACCGACGTTACTGAGCACACACCGATACAAATTCTCGGTAGAGCGCTTATGTATTAATTTACTCTTTTCGTCCTGTATATCACGCAGTATTTATTGCATGATCTAAAAAGGATTGTTTTTCATTTTTTGCACCGCTATCCGTTTGTCGTCGTATGTTCTAGATGCTGTCAGACTTTCCACAACAGGTTAATTAACCGTTGTGCCGTATCAGTCACTCTTAATGGCCCGAATCGTGTAATTAACAATGAACAGCCATCAAATTATTGGGTAACTTCGAAGGGCAAAATCGTACGTGAATTTCAGTGTGTAGATTTTTTTTTATACATACTTTATAGTTTGTATGTTTGGTCTCGTTGTTGACATTCCTGTTTGCGTTTGCAGACCTGGAGCATTATTTGTTAACATTCCAACCAGATACTCAGTGAGAGAGGGCAACTCGTGGCTTAATATCATTTCAAATGCTTTCATCAGTCGTCTGCGTGTGACTAGCATAGAAGTGAAAACGACGGTTCTGAAGTGAACTGGAAAACTTACATTTTAATCTGATTCCTGATTGACATCCCTGGTAAGCAGGATGTTAGTCAGGTGTTTTTAAGAGAGTAGTGTTGATACACTCTGGACGTTTTGATGTGCGGCCAATCAATGCATTGTGGTGGAAAACGTGCCCGTTTGTGTTCGCAAAGCTTCACTCCTTAACGGAGGATGTACGAATACACAAATTTTAGCGCGCTAACATTTTTGGGAACAATCTTCGAAATTACCCGGGAATTTGGATTTCTTTTATATTGCACTATGCCAAGACTACTTCAAGAGGGAACACTCAATTCGTTTTCCAGGTAGTTCGAAAACGTAGCTCACTGCTGCCGGACACGTCTCCAGATCAAGTGTGCGGGAAAACGATTACAAGGTAAACAGGCCTTCTTGGCGAACAGGTCGTCGCAATCAGAACGCCCTCAGAACATGTTGGATTCCTGATTGACAACTAGGTTTTCTCTGTTGGAATAATGACGTGGTGGTTGCAACTCTGCCACAAACTGGGGTCCTTTGTAGCACCAGGCTCCTAAACTGCGCACCGCCTGTATTGTAGCTGTGGAGAACTCCACTTTATCCGGGATCTGATACTTCTGCTAAAGTGGCTGATGAACCCTAAGAGTCCTACATTTGTAATGGTGCTCAGCATGTGCACATGTTTGCTATGCATAATACTTGTATTTGCACGAAGCCATAAATCAAGTATACACAAAGCGAGCTACGACCTTCACGCGGCTTATTTTGAACGTTCGCTTAAGCGAACGGGCTGAGCCAATAAGTAGACGACTGCGCCCATTTTTTAGGCATATTCCTTATGCAGGACGCATGAGCCAAATAGACCAAGTAGTTGCGAATACGAGAAATGGAGTTGGTCAATTTTTCGAATGAATGTCCAGATCTGTCTGTGAACTGCACACGACGATCTATAAACAATCCAGTCACAATGCACAACAGTACAGCCTCTTTTCTGCCTTTGGTAGTTGTGTGAAGCTTTAGATCAATCGGTCATTAAATTTGTACATCCTTATGAAGTCGATCCTAGGTCATATGCAGTGCCCTCGTCTGGCCTACATACGGTCCGTTATATCACTTCACAGCGAATTTCTTTATTGTTAGTTGTCTGGATCGTGTTTATCACTTTTCAGCCATCGATGTACCAAAAAAAAAATCGTTACTGAGGCTTTCGATAGCAATCTGAAAACCATTAGTGACATCCACATTGCAGGTAAACTATCCAGCCGACACAGCATCGATTATTCACATTTCTAAGTGCTGGAGTTTCTCCTTATTTTTTTTCTGCAGACAAGCCTTATTGCGTAGCATTGTGCAATCACAATTGGCCACGGATTTTATCGAGAAGTTGGGTTTATCAATTCGACGTCATGGGAAACGACCCGATGATGTGGCGCATTCCTGTCACGACTGTGAGGTAAGTAGATGTTGTGGAATATTGTTTGCATACGGTTGCATATATATATATATATATATACCACCATCTGGTGCCTAAAACTGCAGAACCAAGTATTCTTATATCTCGGACCAACGGCATACACCCGTCACCTGGTTATCGCTTGCAGCCCAACTCTGGTCGTAGGAAAAGGTGCCGTGTCCTACATCCGATAGGTTGGAATTCGCTGACCGTTCATACATGATATAAGTGAACATCGAACTTGCGAATGCCACAGTACTTCTTATCACGTGTTGATAACACTTTGATTGGCTAATCTAGCTATGTTGGGATTGAACAGCGTTTATGGGCGATGGATTCACTTTTCGGTCAGTGATCCGCGGAGCAAATTTCACAAGTACGTCGTCAACCAAATGTGGCGTTGTTTGCACGTTTTCCTCACGTCTGGTGTTCTGAGCTCAACTAGGCGTGCGTTCTTCATACGTGTATGCCGAGGAAGTCGTCAGTTTCCCGAAAATAATTTGGCAAGAAGACTAACAAAGTACACTTATCAGTGACCTTCACCGTTGTCATAGTCCTGTACTCCGGTCTCCACGACTGTCCTCAGCCGTCCTGACAACAACTGTGGTTGTCATCCCGACTACACGCCTACTCTGCACTGTCTGGACTTTTGTCTGGTCCATTCTTTTGACCTTGCTTTGTTGCTAGTCGCAAACCCTATAAATACGAACGGGTTTGTGACCATGTTGTCTTCGGCTGAGCGACATAAAGAAGCTCTGTTTGAAGGCCAGTCTTTTTCCTGTGTTCATGCGGTAGCCTCGGTGGATGGGTTGGGAAGAGACTAACTGACCGCGTATACTCCGTAGTCCGTTGTTCATTACCGTTGATCATCGTTCTTCTGTCATCTATTTACGCGGTCGTAGGCTGTAGATCTAGTTACAACAATAACCAAGTTATGCTACTTATAAAAGGGGTTCAGGGAACTTAGATGTATATGTTTACATTCTTGAGTTTAATCCATGGGTGTTGTGGCTTGAGCTGCTGTTTATCTTAGCGGCAGTCCCTGATACTGGTGAATAGGTAGGTACAAATATATGAACAAGATAAATGTTTAACAAAGGCATAGAAGTGTCGACCCGACGAATGTAGACTCTCTACTAATTGTCACTTCCTGGAGCGTTTCGCATGTTTGATCGACGGAGTGGGTGGTCACGCCACAACCTTGTCGTCTTGCGATTTCTTCAGACCATCTGCAGCCACACTGAACAATGCACGATACCGCAGGCGCGCCGTCGGCTTGCAGAGTACACGACCTATCCGATGTGGACTGTGCGTTTTTGTTACCTCACTTATTGACCGCAACCTCCCACGTTTCCGCAACACGCGCCGACAGACTGCTGCATTGTTTACACATTCGATACAGGCTGATCGGCGAACTCAACTGTGACCGAATGCCCAGAGAGTATAGACATCCTCCGCACGACTGGGCCATGTCTATGATCCATAGAGCGACATTGACGAAAGTACTTCTTCAGTTTTCCGAACCTCGGAGTGCCAGTTAGTCAGTTCCGTAACGGGTTTATCAGCATCATATTTTAAAAGTTTCGCTGTAAACTGGCCCTAGTCGCACGTGACACTTAAGGATTTGTATATCCACTTTTGTAAGGAAGTTTACGGATATACACTATAAAGCTCAGTTGGGTAAGTAATTCAGAGTAGCTGGTGCAGGGGGTAAGTAGTCAATTTGCGATGGAATTGATGCAGCGAGCGTTCCAAGCGTCCTCACAAGTTATCTGTTGATGAATCGTCTGCTTCGTAGACTACTTCACTTACTTCCGGTATATGGGTACCAGTAGCACGGATGAGGTGCAGTGGCTTATGAAGATTCCACAAGGCGGCAACTATCTCCTCTCGATTGTATGTTCTGGCCAGCAGGATCCCCGATCCCTAAGTAAGCTTTCGTGAGATCGCCTTTCAGAAGAGATGCACTTTGGAGATGTATACATCTCTATGGTTCACGTGTGGATGAGTTAACTCATAACAGTTGGAATGTACTAAGCACAGCTTCTTCTTGGGGTGCTCACTGTTGACCTGTGCCGCTAGGCGGAGTAACAGCAAATCTAGTGGCAGTTTCGATTCGATATTTAGTGAAGTAATGCTTTGGTTAAGCCACAACGAGTTAAAACCAAAAAGTTATCGGTTTCGCAACGTTTCGACCCTCTCGGAGACCTTTTATCAAGCGATTTAATTCAAAAAATATTTATTTCACGTTTAACCGTTTGAGCCTGGCTGCGTTGCCTTATCGAAACGCATACGTTTTTGAGCATGAATCAGCCTTTAGCCTAAATCCAGGCTGGATGACCAACACGATTGACTGCCTTGCACGCAACCCTACCGCCCATAACCCAATACCTATGAGAAAGGAGGAAGGCGTAAGGTTGTGGATCGATCTTGGGAGTGCGGAAGTTCGTACTGATGCGAAACAAACTGTGGTCTGTACACAGAACGCTCAGTCTGTCTGCGCTGTTACGGCGAAACCTGTGTTCAAAATAGCTCTTTAGATGAACCCTATCTGATGACAGGCGACTGACTCAGCCATTCAGGCTTCCGGCGAAAATCACGATATCCGCCTTATATGTTAGACGAAGGTCACGCAGGTGTTTACATATTCGATCTCCTATTATCTTCGGACTAGAATATATTGAAACGTAGCCTATACAAAAGACGACATGTTCATCTCCTCATAGTTTGCTGATTCTTTGAATTTGTTGGTTAATTTCTTGTTTCTTGGTGACGAACGGCCTTATTGCTCATGCGATCAGTCCAGTTAATGTGGCGCTAACTGGACGGAGACAACGATGGTCAAACTCAGCAAGTTTGTTGATATATTCCGTCGCGAACGAGCAACGCTTCTGAGCCGTGGCGGAAAACAGAACGAACACAAACATCACATATCCTCCCTTTCAGCGACAACCGGACATCTTTTTATCGCCGCAAATGACGCTAGTTGGCGTTAGGCGGAACACTTTGAGGGTCAATTTAGTTGGCCTGCTGCTTCTATTGTGTTGCCGCCACAAACTTGTGATGTAGCACCCTGGTCGGTAGATTTGGAACCACCCACTGAGACTGAGGTTCGCAATTGCCTTTCGGCTCTCAATCGTAATAGGGCTGCTGGCCCAGATGATCTCGTGCCGCACTTTTCAGAAGATGGGGAGACGTTAGTAGAGGCTTTGACTCAGTTGTTTTAACTTGTGCGGACGACGGAGTCCATCCCACCATGCTGATGCCACTCGAATAGTCTCTATATCCGAGACTCTTCCGGAAACCACAAGAATTAGTTTGACCCTAGTCATTTCTAGGGTACTGGCATCCATTATAGTTCGTCGACTCACTACAACTGGAGAGGCTAACATTAAGGAAGAACAGGCAGGGTTTCGTCCTGGTCAAGGATGTATTGATCACATTTTTACTCTTCGTCAAATTCTGGAGCAGCGTCATGTGTACCGCCGGCCAACAATTGCCGTATTTCTCGACTATAAAGGTGCGTTCGATTCGGTGGATCGATCTACACTTTTAGAGTCGCTTAAACGCAGGGTGTACCGACCAAGTATGTGAACATACTGTCGGCGCTTCATTCCCATACTCCAACTCAGGTTGGGGTTCACGGTGATCTGATAGTTTCAGCACCAG